>JBBMOL010000982.1:0-54317 GCA_037954665.1 Laguncularia racemosa | reverse complement strand
TTAGAAGTTTTGAAGAAAAAGGTGGGAAAAATTCTTGTTAATGGCTAGTTTTGAGGTACACCCCTGAATCTGATGAAGATGTACCCAATTGTAAATGCTGTGAAATGAGTAAGCTATTAAAGGCACTAAAAAGGGCTGATACAAGATTAACTAAGTATGAAAACGAAATTAAAAAGCTCTTAAGAATGAAAAGGAAGCAGTAAAGCAAATAAATACTTTACTTGCGGATGAAAATGATATCTTGAAACAAAAAAAATTGAATCCATGCATGTGAGTATTGAAAAATTAAGAATAGAAAATCATTACTTGAAGTAGAAACAAGTGACTTTGAAGGTAAAGATTGATGATCTATCGAAGTCGTTGAAAACTACCTTTAAGAAATTTGATGAAAGTGACAAGAAATTGACCATTTTAAATTTTCTTCCAAAGGTCTCAAATGAAAAACATGGATTAGGATATGAGCATGGTTCGAGTTCAAATTTGATCAAAATACAGTTTTTGTTAAGGCTAAACAAGTCTTAAGTGATGAATAAAAAGCAAAAAGTACATTTCGAGTACAAATAATGTTAAGAAGAAATACCAAGGACTTTTACAGAAGTTATTCTAACAAGAGGTATCCACAAATGGGTATACAAAAGCAATACTAGAAGGTATAACGAAGTTATACAAACCAGAATTTTTAAAGAAACAGGTAAATGACGGGTATTGGAATATTAATTCTTATGCATGTTTCTTCCGTAATAAATTTGGTCATATTGAGAAATTTTTCTATTATAAGAGAAATAAGCTTAGTAGTCAAACAAGAAAATTCGAAGAATAAAAGGCTTATTTTTTAAAAGGGCCCCCCCAAAAACTTGCTTGGGTTTTTTAAAAGGAAATTTTAATTTTTTTTTTATTTGTAAAAGAAATAAGCTAAAATAAGAGGAAACATGGTATTTAGATAGTGGATGTTCTAGGACATATGATTGGAGATGCATCATTGTTCAAAAGCATAACTTGGGAAGAAAAGGATATGTAAAGTTTGGAGATGATAGTAGAGGTAAAATAATTGCCATTGGAATGATTTGGTATGCCTACTTTTCTCATTGAAATGTATATCTTGTGGGAAGGCTTAAAACATAATTTTACTTAGTATTAGTCAGTTATGTGATAAAGGTTATAGAATATTTTTATCAAGACAAGTGCTATGCTTTTAATAAATGATGAAAGATTATTTGAAGGAATTGGGGAAAAGAAATATCTATCTCATAAAACCAGTTGAAATCGATAATGTTTGTTGTTTAATTCCTTGAATGATCATGTTTTTGCTTGGAATAAACGACTGGACACGTTAATTTTAATCATTAGAAAAATTTTTTCTAAAAAGGATATTATTAAAGGATTTAATTAAGATAAATATCAAACAAGATGTGAAATGTGATACTTGCTTAAAGAAAATAAAATGGTTTTTGTCTCTCATAAAAGTAAAAATGTAATCTCAATAAGGGGACTACTTGAATTATTGCATTTTGATCTTTTTGGACCTACTAGAGTCTTAAGCTTTGGGGGTGGAAGAAAATATGGACTTGTTATTTTTTGATGATTTTTCAAGATAACGGGTTATATTCTTTCAAAAAATTTGCCAAAAAAAAAATACAAAATGAAAGGGAGTTTTCCATAATTAGTCTTCGAACTGATCAATCGAACTGAATTTCAAATGCAAGTTTTTTAAATTTTTGTGAAGAACATGGTATATCTACATTTCTTAGCTCCATACACTTCTCAACAAAATGGAGTAGTGGAACACAAGAATAAAAACTTTATAAGAGATTGACTAGATCTATGTTAAATGAAAGTGGGCATTGCTAAGTATTTTTGGGAAAGAAGCAGTTTCTACAGCTTGCTTATCATCAATTTGAGTTTTCCTTCGACCCATGACATCAAAGAATGCTTATGAAAATTGTTTCGAGGTAAAAGAAACCTAACGGGTTTTATATTTTTATATCTTTGGGGTCTAATTTTTTTGTGAAAAAGAATCCTCTCAACCTTGTAAGTTTGATTTAAAGATCTAAAGAAGTATTTTCTTAGGATATTCTTTAAATATGTTGTGCTTTTTCGTGTTTTCAATAATCATCAAAAACTATTGAAGAATCAATAAATGTTAAATTTATTTAGGATTTAAAGGATGTTGATTTGTATGGAGAAAAGGACTCCAATCCTAAAGCAGAAGCTGATTCAGAACCTAAGTCAGAAGCAACTTGTGTTAAACTCGAGGATTTGGTCATCTAGAACCTATTTCAGAGGCAAACAAAGGGTACTTCAGAAGTTGTAAGATCTGAACAAAAGGCTTCTAAACTTGGAGGTATAAGTCTGCACATCTTTTGATAAATAATAGGTATGTTCAATTGGTGTTAAAACAAGAGTAATTTAAAAATCTTGAAAATTATTTTTGTTGTTATTCGAAATTGAATTAGTAATATGGAAGAAGCTTTAAATTTATGAAATGGATTATCTCAAGCAAAAAGAATTAAATCAAATTAAGAAAACATTGTATGAACTTAGTTTCGGAGACTAAAGAAGTCTATAATTGGAACTAAATGGTGTTTAAAAATAAAATTTGATGAAGAGGTAAATTTATAAGAAATAAAGCAAGATTAGTAGCTAAAGGTTATTCACAAGAAGAAAGAATAGATTTTGATGAAACATATGACTATTGCTTGACTAGAAGAGCATACGGTTGATGCTTGCATATGCATCTTATTAAGGTTTTTAAAATTTTTTAAAATAGATGTAAAAAAGTGCATTTTAAATGGTTTTATAAAGGAAGAAGTTTTGTAAGAACAACCCCTGTTTTGAAGATCCTTCAAATCAGATTATGTTTTAAAATTAAATAAAAACACTATATGGTTTAAAACAAAAAGCTCCATGAGCTTGGTATGAAAGATTGGAGTATGTTTTTTATCTCTAAAGTTTACATAAAAAAGGAAAAGTTGACACTACTTTATCTTGAAATTTTGAAAATGATATCTTGGTTGTACAAATATATGTGGAGGATATTATCTTTGGGATTTACAAAAGGGAATTATTGTGTCAAGAATTTGTTGAGACCATGCGGGCAGAATTTGAAATGTCATGATGGGAGAGAATTGAATTTTTTTTGGGGGGCTTCAAATAAAACAAACAAAAGAAGGAATCTTTGTTCATTAAGAAAAATACACAAACAATATTTAAGAAATTTGGATATGATGGCTGCAAAAAGGTTACAACCCCTATGAGTACCTTTAATAAGGTTTTAAACTCTAACCCCAAATGGGCAGAAGGTAGTGAGAAACTTTATAGGACCCTTATAGGTTCTTTATTGTACTTGACTGCATCAAGACTGTATTTTGTTCACTATGTGTTTGTGTGCTAGATTTCAAGTTACACCAACAGAAATTCATTTATCAGCTGTAAAGTGAATTTTCAAATACCTAGTTAATACTTCAAATTTGGGCATTCGGTATCCTAAAAATCAAAATTTTGATTTAATAAGCTATTCTGATTTTAGGACTATTGTGGTTGTAAAATTGTTTGAAAAGCACATTAGTACTTGTAAATTTTCCTAGGTGATAAATTAATTTCTTTAATTTCTAAAAAACAAAATTTTGTTCCTCTATCCACAGCTGAAGCTAAATTATGTTTCTATTGGTAATTGTTGTGCACAATTTTTTATGGTTACAACAACAATTGAATGATTATGGAATAAATTTTAAACTGTGCCAATTAAAATGTGACAACACGAGTTGAAATTAAATCTGACAAAAATCCAGTGCATCATTTAGTTCAAAGCATATAGAAATTATACATCATTTTTATTAAAGAGATCATGCGTAATGGAGATATAAAATGTTGAATTTGTGCCAACCGATAATCAATTTGCGACATTTAGTACTAAACCTCTTGAAAAGGTAAAATTTGAATTTATTTAAAATGAACTAGGAATTTGTAACCCTTTTTTATTTTTTCCCGAAATTTTTAATATTTGAAAACTTTATTCATATAATGTATAAATTAATATATTCTTTCTCTTCATCCGTTTCTCTTTCTTAATTTTTTTTCCCCTCAAATCTTCTCTTCTCTCTCTCTCTCTATTTTTTCTCTCTCATTGTGACTCCAATGGCGCCTAAATCTTCAAAATGTCTCAAACAAAAATCCTTCAAAACAAAACCCTCCAACAGCCTTTGTGATTCATGATGAATCTTCAGATTCTTTGGAAAACCTTAAGAACATTTAATGGAGGAGAATTCTAAGTTCCCCAAATTTCCGAATCTATCTTTGGGTTTCCCAAAGAAAATTTCCAAAAGAAAACGAGTTGCTTCGTCTTAAAAAGGGAAAAAAAAGGTTACTCAAGAAACCTCTTCGCCTAAGAAAACAGCCAATAAGAAAACAAAACAAAGGAATTGTACCAAGTCTGATACCCTCAATTTCAAAATCTCTTCGAAAAAAGAAAAACGAGGTGTTTTTCTTGTAGTTTTGTGGATTTTATTTCTTTACAAGTAATGGATTTTTACTGGAATGAACTTTTAGAACCCATAGGATGCATGGAACTTTGCTCTACTCAAGTTCTAGTTTTATGGCGAGTGTGTGAAAGATTTCATGGAAGTTTAGTCTTTCGGAAGGGAAAGTTTTAGTTTCCAGGGTTTGTGATCAAGACATTACATTGCTAGGGCAGATGTAATTAAAAGTCTACACTTACATGTGTATTTATGATGTTTGAGATTACAAACATGCCTAGGAATGATTTTTTTCGCCGCTATTAATGGAGGCTTACAAATGGATTATGGAAAAGCAATGGTTATTGATTTTGAGTTGTTTCTGAATCATACACAAAGATTATTGTTGAATGTATTTTGTCAACGAAGGGCAGTTTACTTCAATGTCCATAAGAACATGTCAAATATCTATGTGATGATTAATAAAGATTGTGGACTGGATTCTAGAGTCATTGATCAAATATGGAGAAATAAAGAAAGTTTGGTATTTTGGGATGTACTCTGCGGTTTTTTGTTTAAAAGGAATTGTTTTGCCTACCGCCCTTTGAACTATTAAGTTAAAAGAGGATAGGTAAAGGAAGTTTTTCATCATATGTCGATCTTTATTAAAGATTGTTTGTGGTATGTGAATGTGGTGCACATTTTTTCCATCAAAGGCATATGAAAAGAATTGTTCCTTTTGGAACATCTTTGTACCTGTTAAAAGGAAGTTCAGAAAATAGTTCGACTTAGAACAGAGTTTGGAACATTTATAGAAAGCAACCATATGATGATGAGGCTGGGAAGAGTGGAACAAAAAGAAGCTTATTTCCCCAATGTTGTTTTGGAAAACAAATGAAGGGAATGTTTAGCGAGAAGCTTTGAAACATGAGTTATCAGATTTAGTTAAGACAGCTTTGACAGATGAAGTTTCAGTTCTTCAACGGTCTGATCTTAGGAGACTAGAAGCAAAGGGTTACAAGTTAAACAAACTTTGATTATTTTTCTGATATTAAGAAAAATTTTTGAGAAAATGCTTACTGATCTTTCCATCACTATAGAATTCTCTATGATGAGTTTAGTGCGAGAGTCAAACAAGATTTATCTAACAATGTGATTGCTTTTGACAAGTTTATCTCTCAATTGAGGAAGATAGGAGATTCATCACTAACTCTTTCAAGACTTTGGACTCCAAGACGGATAAAACATCCAATTGTTGCAAGTCTTTAGAAAATCAAGCTGTTCTTATCACCAAATTTCTAGATTAGCTTGCTCCAACTTGGATTTCTTCACCCGAAAAACCTTCCTCTACCTATCCTTCCACCACTCCCTTACCTCTCGGCTACAAGATCCAGAAAATCTTAGTTCTTAATTTTTTGTTTTGAAAAAAGTTGTAAAAGACTTCTTTTATTTTTATGCATCGATTAAGGGGGAAATTATCCCTTTTGCTGTTAACAAAAAGGGGGAGATTGATTCTATTGTGCTTATGATCAATGCTGCTTATTAATGTTTATTGTGTTTATGATGCTTTTTTGTTTATGGATTCTGATGTTATGAAAATATTTGCTTAATATGAAAGTTGTTTCTATTTTTTTTTTTATGGTTTTTGTTATCATAAAAAAGGGGGAGAATGTTAGTTTTCTAATTTATTTTGATGTTCACAAAAGGGATTAATTGTAAAGTATTTTGAAGCTCATCAGAAGTTGTTTCAGAAGATAACAAGTGAATTTTTCTAAATTGAACAAAGAGACAGAAGCTTATTCAGAACCTTCAACGGTGTTATATAGACTGTTTTTGGGTTTTTACAGAAGGTATTTCAGAAGTTGTAGAGTGTATCTGTAGTTCTCGTGTTACCTTTCAGAGCACTTTCTGAACCCTTTGCAATTGGAGAACAGTTGATTTGGTTTGTTTCGAAACCTTTCAGAACCTGTCAAAGGGAGAATGTTGATAAGTTTTTCTTCAAAAGCTCTTTCAGAACTTCCATGCTGTCCGAATTTTTTCCAAATTTTGTTCTAATTTTATTCGATAGTTTTTAAAAATTCAAGGCCTAGCTCACTGTCAAGTATATTTGGGGGGATATTACTTGATGGTTTTACTATAGTTTGATTTTATATCATGGGGGTTTTTTAATTACATAAAGTTTTACATGATTTTATTTTATGATAAAGTGCGATCATATATGATTTACAAGTTTTATTAAGATTTAAATCTAGATATTTGTGCTATATTTTGGGAGATCTAGCAGTTACAAAGTAAGGATTAAGAATTATTTTTGTTACATGAAGATATGGTTCCACAATATATGGGATATCAAATAAGGTTCCCTTAAGTGAGGGATATCTTCAACAAACTTGATCCAAGGAATATCTCCCAAAGAAGATCTCGGTCAAACTGATTTATCCAAGCTTATCCTCAAAAAAAATATCACGGTTTGCAGATCCTCTCCAAAGATTCAACTTATTTTTGAAATACAAAATTTCAAAAAAAAATTTTCAAGTTGTACGTGGAATTTCTTAAAAGTTAATTTTTTTCAAAATTTTAACGTTATTTTCCTTTCTTTAAAAAGGGTGTTAAATTTCAAATAAAAAAAAAAGAGAGAAGAACTTTTTTTTTAGGGGAAAAAAAAAAAACCCCGGGGAAAAAGAAAAGGGTTAAATACTTCTTCAAGCGAAAAAAATTTTTTCATAAAATTTGGTGATCTAATTTATAGGAAAATTTGTATTCCTCATTGTTATTGTAATTCCTTTTTTGTAAAAGGGAAATTTGTTAGTTGTTTCCCCAAATATAGTTTGAGTGTTTTGCTTAGTGAAAACCTAAAAAAGGCTCAGCAGTGAAAACTTCGTTTGAAGAGGCTTATTTTTTTACACTTTCAATTTTTTTGGGATATAGTGAAAAAAAATCGGTATAGACAATTTTGGGCCCCCGCCCTAGAGGGGGAAAGGGAGGACTGACCCCGAGGGGGAAAAGTCTAAAAATTCTTAAAGCATTCTTTTTTTCTCTACTCATTTTATTTATTTGCACATTATTGTTCTTAATTTTTGTTTTTTTCCGTCTTTTTATTAGTAAAAAAGTTTTTGAATTGATTTGCAAAAATTAAAAATTTTAAGTAATTAATCTTTTTCACCCCCTTTTTGATTAATCAAATTGGGACCAAACCCTTCGTTTTGGACTTTGGGAAGAAACCCCATATGTTAAAACCTAAAACATTTGAAGCATTTGATTTGGCGTTTTTTTTCCCTCCAAATTTGAATTGGCTATATCTATTTTTATTCCCCAAACCCTTTGAAAACTCCCTTTTCCCTTTCTAAAAAAATTCTTTCCCCCCTTTAATGTTTGGAAAAAACTGAAATTTCCTTTTCCACATTCTTCCATATCCCCCCTTACAACATTCTTACTGTCAAAACCCATATGTTTTTTAAAAAGGATTCTTGCCTATTACTTGCTTTTTATAAGGATTAGAATGCCTTTGTCTTTTAACTTTCAAAGCCAAGGGTGGCCGCATCAAGTGTATTATCACAAAAAACTCCACTTACAAGAAAATCTCTTTTTTTAAAACCCCCGGAAACCAAAAATCTTTCCATCGTTAGCTTAGGGGTTAAAATACTTCAATGAATCATCAATGTAAAAATTTTTCTTAAAATATTCTTTCCAGTTTTTATCCTTGTCTAAATTTTTTTGGGGGACGCATGAAAGTTTCCTTGTCTGTTTTGTTTTAAAGGGAAAAACCCTTTTTCCTCAAAAAACCCATTTCTTTTCCCCTGCTAAGTATGTATCTCGCTTCTCATCTTTCCTCCTTTAGCCCAATTTTTTTCCACCACAAGGGGGGCATCCCTTTTAAACTTAACTACCCCCCAAACGTACTGAGTATTATCACTAATTTCAAAATTTTTGTGCCCCAAAACCACTTCCAAGCCAATCAAAGGACTCAAAAAAAAACAAGCCTAAAATTTCAATAACCAAACTGGTTCAATGTGGATGAACAATTCAGAAAAACCCTTTGGATTTGAGGGAAAAAATGATGTTAAAATTTAATGAAATTTATTCTTTTTTTTTAAACATTCCCCAAAGTAACCAAAAAATAAGGATTAAAAAATCCGTGGAAATAGATAAAAGGAAAGAAATTTAAAACCATGAAATCCCCCTTCCCCTTTCAACCCAAAAATTTATCGCCAAAAGCCAAAATGATATAAAAATTTTCAAGTGCTCAATGAAAAAATCAATTTTAAAAGATGATTTTTCAGGGGAAAAAAAAAAACAAAAAATATGTCCAAAGAAAGATTAAATTTCAACCCTGGGATAGGGACCCCTTTGGGAAAAAAAAATGATCATAAAACAAAAAAAGGAAAATTTTTTTGGGTTACGATTCCCCTTCGTCGCACTGCCAAAATTCCCAAATTCTTAGGTTAAAATTGATAAAATTTTTTGAAGTAAGGAAAAAACCCCTAATTCCACACGTAAAAGTGTCTCTCAATTCTGAAAAATTTTTGGCCCCCAAAAACCCTCTTTTTAAGCAAGTTTTTTCTTGCTACTTTGGGTTTTTAAAAAGTGGTAAATTTTTAAACAAGTTTGCCATTTTTAAAGGGTGGCTACCCCGTAAAGAAAATTACAAGGAAATAAAAGGCCCCCAAAACCCAAAACAAAACCCAAAAAATAGTTCATAAAGAAAAAAATTTATAAAAAAAAAGGGGTTCCTTCATGAGGGCCGGTCTTCAAGAAGCTTTTGAATAAAGTTCGTTAAAAACCCTTGATTCGTTAAAGTAGTAGGGGGTTTTTTTTGTTTCTGTAGGACTGAAAAATTTAAACCCTGTGAAATGCATCAAAATTATATGCAAAGATGTGGGAAAAGTGGGTTTTGTTTTCTAAAGGTTAGGTTTCTTAGAAAAAACACTCAAAGCTAGTTTGTGGAGCCCCTTAACCCTCAGGCCTTATGATGGGGTTTTAAAGGGAGTCTGATTTTCATCTTAACACTAAAAAAAGTCCTTCCCCCTTTTCCCCAAATCAAATAATCCTCTGAAAACCCTTTTTCTAGCAAATGAAGGCACTATAATTTAAATTATTCAAAAACCCCTTTGGTGGCTTAAAACCAAACAATTAGGTTAAAATTTCACCCTTTTCAAAATTTTTCTTTCTTTTCTTCTAGTTAGGGAAAGGGAATTTTCCCCCAAATTCGTTTTCCCCCTATTACCCCCCAATGCCCCCTTTCCCCTTAAGGCTTTTATTAATGGCTCCCTAAGGGGGGGGTTATTGGTAGAAATTTACCTTTAGCTATTTAAAAGTGTTATCTAGTAAACCCCTTTATATTTTGATTACCCCCCAAAAATTGGGGTTAACTTTTTTATTGCTCTTCTAAAGTCCCCTTCTACCACTAGCAAAATGGCGTCCTTAACTTACTCCCCAAACCTGATTGAATGGGCTTCATTCCCAAAATTCCTCCTTTCACTTTATCATTTGACATGTTGTTAAAAAAAAGGGTTTTAATAGAAATACCCCAATTCAAAAATCATTGCACTACGAAATACGCTAATATTAAACCTTATTAATTTTTTTAATTCCACGTCTCGTAGTTTAAAATTTGAAGCCCAAATTTCTAAACCTTTATTCAATTTCCAATCTCCCAATCATGTGGACTATAGCAAAAACCCAAAAATTATCTTTCCTTTTTTAAATTTTTTAAATCCCCAATCAGTGCAGTACACCCCCAAACATCACACAAAATTTAAAATTTTCACCCTTTACTCAATTTAAATTTAAAATGAATTTTCACGGCATTTAATTTAATTTCAACCCTCAATCACATAATCATAGCTTTCCCCAAATCCCCTTTCCACGCCCTTTTAAAGCCAAAATTACCCTTTTTTTCAATTCCTTTTCAAAATTCTAAATTTAAAACACGACTTTAAATCATGTAAAAATTTTTAAACTTAAATTTCAAAATCAAACAATTCAAGGGGCCATGATATAAACCCCTAACTTTTTCCAATTAAAAATTTAAAACCCCCCTACATTGCAACCTTTCTTAAAACCTTGTTTCTAATACCAAATTATGTTCCCCCAAATTACAATTAAAAATTAAACAAAAAATAAAATTTTTCGAGAAAAAAATGGAAAATCTCTAAAATTAAAAAGATAAATTTCAACCCCAAAAACCCAAATTTTACGTAAGAACAAAATAAAGAAAAATCCAATTTTTTTTTAAACCAAAATTTTACCATAGTGGGAAAAAAAGATAAAGTCGGTTTTGGGGGGAAATGACACAAAAAATTCCTTATTTTTTTTACTCGCCACAATTAAAAAATTTTTTAAAAGGGGGAAAGGGAAATGAGAAACCCCTAAAATTTTTACGGGGTTTTTTCCTTTGTGTTTACCAAAAAATTTTAAATTTAATGCCCTTTTTGTATCCCTTTTAAAAAGTTTTTTTTGAGCCCTATATAGAAAAAAAATATAAAAAAAAATAAAGGAAAAAAAAAAAAAAGTAAATGGCCGCCCCCAAATAGTTTTGTGGGTTTTAAAAAATTTAATGCCAGGGTTTTTTTCCCTTTAAAATTTGACTTGGTCGTCATCCCAAAGCGCAAAACAATTGCCCCCTGTTTAAAATGTAAAGCAACCCGGTAAAAGGAATGTTTGGATATTTTGTGAGTATCATCGGGTTTCCCATGGTAAAAATAGGACTCTCAAGCAAGACTCTTTTGTCCTTTGGCTCTAGATCATGAAATTGGGTCCTTGTTATTTTTAAGGGGTTTGCCCCAAATCAGGTATGCCTCCATTAAAAGGTGGGAAAAATTTTAATGATGCCAAAAGGGAAATCAAAATTTTTTAAAAGTTTTTTTAAAAGTCCTCTTTTTGTTAGCAAACCCTTGGAGGAGTTTCCTTTCCATTTTTTTTTATTTGTTTTCCCAATTCTTTTTCAAGGTCATCAGGATTTAAAACTACATATTAATTGTTGTTTTGGGTCATTTTTTAAAATGTAATTTGATTTAAGATTTGATTTCCTCTTATTCAAGCAATTAGATTTCGTTGCCTTTCCTTTTCGCCCCCCTTTAGTGTTCCGCTTGTTAGGTTGGGTTTGGGCATGGAGGGGGAATGTTGGCTCTAGTCAAAAAAAGGGTGGCCCTTGTTTGGCCCAATTGCTAGACTATTTATTTTTAAAAAAGCAATTTTTTGGTTAAGGGGGGGTGTGGGTGTTTTTAAACCACAAACTTTTGGGGTATTGCTTTTTTCCATTGTTGTTGCTAGATATCTTAATTTAGAATGAGTGTTTGATTGGCTTCTCAAGTGTTTTGGCATTTGGGGCTTTTTTTTAGTCCCTTGGTTAGTGACACTCTTTTCTTGTTAGCAACCTTTAAATTTTTTTTTTTCCTACAAAAAGGTCAAAAATTTTAAAATATGATGAAGGGAAAAACAACAAACAAAAAATTGGGAAAACCAACAACTAATTTAAAGTGTGGTTTAATGCTAAAATTTTATTAATTTTGGCATATTTTAGATTTAAAATTTACTTTTTTTAAAAGGAAAAATATTTAAAGAAAAAAAAAAAAGTCCTAAAACCCCAAAGTTTTTCTTCTCCTTCCTTGGCTATAGTTTTTGTAAAAACTTTTGACTTCCTCTTCTTTGCTGGATGGATGTTGATTTTTTCTTCTTCCCCTTGTCCCTTTTCAGTTCTAATTCCTTAAACCCCTTTTTTGGCCTCCCCAACTAGGCATCAAATGCTTTTTTTTCCTCTAGGGTTTGATTCCTTACATCTATTTTTCCCTACATTTTTCTTTCCTTCCTTGTTTAAAAATAACGCCCGGAGCCCGATACGCCCCTTTTTCCCCTCCCTTTAAAAGTTTTGGGTTAAAGTTTTAAAAATCTTTGGTAGCTCGAGGGTTTTCCCCCTTCACCATCCAATTCTACCCGTTTAATATTAGGGTTTTTAATTCAAGATTCCCTAAGGCCCTTTTCTTCTATCCAAATTTTGAACCATGTCGTACTAAATTTGTTTGGGTTTTTTAAATTTAAAAAGCAATACCCCTTAGTGGGGCCTATAGCTTTGTCTTTGGGTGGGAACCGGGAAATTTGGTTTGACCTAAATTTTTTTGGGGGATAGCCATATACCCCAAATTAAAAACCCAAATTTGTGGAACACTTAAAAATTTCTTACACATCAAAAAAACTTTATTACAAAAATTCCATCTTGCCAAAACCATAAGATATCTTTTAACATAAAAGCCTTTTAGTACCTCCACCCAACTATGGTGGGGGGAAAAAATCAAATTTGTATTTCATCCCTTTTTGCAAAAAGAATCTATTAAAGGGCAATCTATTGGGGCTTGTGATTTTTAATTTTGTTTAGCCTAAAACACTTGAGATAGCTCATAAAAACCGATTAAGAATAGATTTATGTTAGGGGTGGAAGTTCCAAAGCGTGTTGTCTTTACCAAAAATTTAGGGTTTTGAAACTATTTTCCCAAAAGGGGGGTAATATAGGATTTTTTTTTTCCCTCTTAAAAAAAAGGTTCCCTTAATTTTGAACTTGTAATGAATGTGGAAGACCCCCAAAAAGGAAAAAAAAAAAGAATGATTGCAAATTTCCCCTTAAGGGTGAAGGCTGCATTCAATTTTTTTTCGTTTCCTTGGGGTTTTTCCCTGTAGGATGCCCCTTTTTATGTTCATAATTTAAAACATACCACCCAAAACCTTTTTTTCAATGGGAATTTATATATTGCTTTAATGGTTAGGGTTTAAACAATGTGATCGATTTAAAAAAAAGAAAAGACTTGGGCTTAGAGGGGTTTTGCAGCCCAAATTAAAGGTGTGTTGATTGTTGTCTTCATTAATGAAAAACTTTGGGCCCAAATTTTTCCCCTTTTTTATAGCCTAAATTCTTAGGTTATATAGAGTGAGCAAGTGAATCCCAAAAATAGCTTTGTGTCAAAAGGGCTTATGGGAAAGTGGATTTTTGTGGTGGAAAAATGATAATTAAGTGTAGCCCTCTAGTAAAAATTACAAAATAAAATTTTTTTTGTAAAAACAAAATCCTAATTTTACAAAAATTTTAAAAGGTTTTTTCATTCAATTAAAAAAACTTTACAAAAAAAATTTACAAAAAAGGAAAAATATTTCGTAATTTTGAGATAAAATTTTACAAAGGTTTCCAAAAATTTATTTAAATTTTTTTTTAGTTTTTGAAAATTTTATTTATGCAAAAAGGGGAGGTTTTTTTAAAATTCTCCCCAAACTTTTAATCCCCAATTTTTGGGAAGAAATGGATCTCGAGCCTATTAAAGCCCTTTTGGGGAAGGTAGTTAATTAGCTCCCCAAACAGTGGTAATCTTTTCGGACCCAAAAACTTTTCACAAAGGTTTCCCCATCCCAAGGTCTTTAAACGGTTTATTTCTAAAAGTATCTAATCTATAAATGGGAAAAAACCTTTTTTTTTTTTTTTAATCCTTCAAAACTGAAACCCCCAAAACCCACACACTCCAAAAAAAACTTTAGTATAAATAAATTTTATACAAAAAATTTACAAATTTTTGGATATTAAAATAAATTTTTAATTTAAAAAAAATTTAGGTTGCTAGCCCATTAGGAGTCCCCAGTGGAGTGCCAAAACATTGAGTCTAATTTTTAATTTTATTTTTCTTAATTTGATTCATATTTAAAATTTTAAATCCGTTTAAAAAGTGAATCCACAAACCCTTTAAATTTGGGGAAAAAATTTATTTTTTCATTTATTTTAGTTATTAGAGTCACCACTCAAGAAATTTGGGAAAAAAATTTTTTTAAGTTAGAATGGGAAATTGGGCAAATCAATCCCAATTTTGCTACTAGTCAATGATTTTTTTTAAAAAAAGAAAAATTAAAAGGAAAAACCCAAAAATTTTTTGGGGTTTTAAGGATAACCCCTTTTTAAAAACCCATGGTTAAAAAAATTTTAAACCTTTTTAATTTCGATTATATTTTATTATATCCTTTTAGCAAAAAAACATTTATTTATTTAGAACAAGAAAAAAAATAATTAAAAATACTAAAAACTAATAAAGAAAATTTTTTTTTTTTTTCTTTTTTGAGTTTCCCCAAAAGGGTATTTACTGCCCGCTAATTTTGAAAAATGAACAAGCCATAGCTCACTTTTTTTTTTTAAAATTTAAAAATTTTTGATTTTTTTATATAAAATATTTTTGCTTTATTTTTATTAGCCCCTTTGGGTTTATTTAAAAAAAATATTAAAACCCCTTTTTTTTCTTTTTTAAAAAAAATTTTCCCATTTTTTTTGGAAAAAAGGGATTTTTTAAAATTTTTTATTTAAAAAAAAAAAATGATAAATTTAAAAATTAAAAAAATTGAAAAAGAATAGACAAAAAAAATTTAATTTTTCGGGGTTTTTTAAAAAAAAAAAAGGGCAAAAAAAAAAATTAAATTTTTTTAAAAATTATTTATGTAAAAATAATTATTTTTTTTAAATTTCCCGTATATTAATACATAAAAAAAAACCCAAAAAAAAAATTTTTTGGGGGGTTTAACCTCTTGGGTTCAAAGGGATGGGGGTTTTAGGTGTTTTAGTCAAGGGCCCCGGGATTAAGTGGGGGTGATAAATTTGCCCCCTGGTAATGGGGGGAAAAAAAAATTTTTTCAACCAATTTTTTTAATCTAAGCACTTTTAACCCCCGTTTAATTTAAAACAAACCCCAAGGGGCCAAAAAAAGAAATAAAAACCCCATTTTTGTCTTTAATAAATTTTTAAAAAAAAATTTTTGGCTGATTTTCCCCAAAAAGGGTTTTTTGGGTTTTTTTCTCCTTTTGGTGGGGGAAAAAATTTTTTGGGGGCTTTAGGTTTTTTTGGGGTTTTTTTTTATTTAAGAGAAATCAAAAGAGAGAGTAGGAGTCTAGGGTGAAGGGGAGAGTGAGGGGGGGGTAGAATTTAGTAAAAAATTTGGTGTGGAAAAAAAACCCCCAACAATATAGGATCCTTTCCCCAAGAAAAGGGGTAGGGTTTTTGGAGAATCCCATAAAAAAAGGGGGGCCCAAAAAAAATTTAAAATGGTTTTTTTATTTATTTTTTTTAATTTTTTTTTCATTTTATCAGATACTTTTAAAAGGGAAATTTTTTTATGGCAAAAAAAACCCCCAAAAAAGCTTGGAGTATGGTTTTTTTTTTCCTTTAAAAAAGAAAAAAGAAAAAACCCCTCCATTTTTTCCCCTTTACTGGAAAAACCCGGGCCCAAAATTTTCCCTTAAAAATTTTTATGGGAGAAAAATTGTTTTAAAAATTTTTAAAGGGAAAATTTTGGATTTAAGCTCTTTTCTGTAGGGGTTTTAAAATTTTTCCCCTTTTTGGGGGAATGGGTTTTTAAATTTTCTTTTTTTTTGGGGTTTTTTTTGGGGAAAACTTTTTTATTAAAAAATTTAAATTTTTTTCCCAAAAGAGTGGTCCCCTCCATTTCACGTCTAATTTTATAAAATTTTTACCCTGGGGTTTTTTGGAAGTTTTTTAGGTTTTTTATGTAATACCCCTTTGTTCTCAACCCCCTTTCCCCAAATTTCTTGTGTGTAATTTTGGGGGAAGTTTAGTTAAAAATTTTTTCCCCTCCATTTTCAGAAAAATTTTGGGGCCTTTTTTTGCTAGGGTTCACGTTTTTTGGGTTTGAGGGGGATACATTTTTCTTTATTTTGATTTATTTTGGGGAATTGCCATTGAAGCACATCATAATTTGGAAAACCAAATTTAAATTTTTTGAAAAGGGGGAAATTTTTGGGGAATTTTTAAATTTTGGGGGTTTTTGGGTTCTTTTTTTTCCATTTCAAAAATAAAAATTGTGTGAATAAAATTTGGGGAAATTCATGTTTTTAAAAAATTTCCCTTTTTTAAAATTTTTGTTGTGGTTAAATTTTTAAAAAGGGGGGTTTGGGGTTTTGGGTTTCCCCTTCGTGGTTGATTTTAAAGGAATCATTATAATAGTTCCCAAAATTTCAATTTGAAATTTTTTTGTTTTTTTGCTTTTTTTACCCCTTTTGTTTTGGGGTTTTGGGGGTTTTGGTTTTTAAAAATTAAAATTTTTTCCCTTGGGGTTTTTATATTCCCCTAAGGCCCAATTTGGGAAAAAAATGGGGAAAGGGGTTTTTTAAATTTTTCCCAAATAATTTTCCCCTTTTTTTTTTAAATTGAAAAATTTAATTTTTCCTTTTTTAAAACCCTTTTGAAAAAAAAAATTGGGAATCATTTTGTGTTGGGGGTTGGGGGAAATTTTTCCCTGATTTAAAAGTTTTGGCTTTGGGTGTGTGATTTTGGTGGAGTGTTTTTTGTGTTTTTTTAAAGTTTTGTTGAGTTTTGAAGGGTTTGGTTTTAACCAGGGGGGTTTTTTGGGGTGGGTTTTGGGGATAATGTAGGGGGGGGGGTTTTTTATGTTTAAAAACCCCTGGAGGGTTGTTGTGTTTTTTTTGGGGTGAGGTAAAGGGGGTTTTGGGGGTTATTTTTTGGGAGTATTGTAAAAATATTTTTTAGTGTTACCGGTGGGGTGTTTATTTGTTGTTTTTTATGAACTTTTGAGTGTTTTGGGGTTTTTGTGTAGGGGGGGTTGGAGTATAAAAAAAAAAAAAACCAGGGTAAAAAAGATATTTTTAAAAAAGGAAAAGGGCTAGAAATGAGGCCCAAAAAGTCGGTTTTTGGGGGGGGTAAAGGGGGCGTTTGTACGGGGGGGGGGAAAAAAACTAGAGGAACAATTGTGGGATCTCACAAATTTTGTTCCCCAAAAAGGGTAGGTCAAAGGGGAAAACCCCCCAAACCCTAAGGGGGGGAAAACTATAAGCATCGTTTTCCCTTTTGGACCCCCCTCAGAGTGTTCGGGGGAAAAGGGGTTGTTGGAGGTAATAGGGGGGGAGGAGGGAAAGGGGAGTTTTATGTTTTAGGGGGGAAAGGGATGATTTTTTTTAAAAATAAAACCCTTTCCAAAAACCGGGGGGTTTTAAATTTGGGCCCCCGGGGTTGGGGAAAATTGAAAAATTGCAAAAAGCCTTCATTTTTTGGGAAATTTTGGGGTTTTATAGAAGACTACTTGGAAAGAAAGATAAGGTAGGGGGGCCCTTTTTTAAAGTTTTGGGGTTTAAATTTTTTTACATGGGGGGCCCCTCTTATGTTTTTTGGGGTTTACTAGTTTTGCCGCCTTTTTTGGGAAAAAATTTTGTAGATAGTAGGAAAAAGAGAGGGTTTTAGGCCGAAAAAATTTCCCCCCTTAGCAAGAAAAAAATGGGTTATGAGGGGGGGGGTTTTTATACTTGACCCACTATAGGCAAGGGGTTGTTTATGATTTTGAATTAGGTGGGGGGGAAAAATTTAAGTTGTATAGGGGGTTTGGAACTAAGATAGAAAATGGGTAAATCAAAACCACCTGAATAGACCTTGATGTTTTTTTTGTAAAGGGTTTTTTAAAAGTTAAAAATTGCCTATATAGGGGGCCCCCCCCCCCCCCCCCCCCCCGAATTATAAACGTTTTTTTTAAAAACCCTCTAGTAACTTAAAAGTGAAAGAAGAAAAAATCCAACCAATATCGGCGCAAGCAACAAATTGAAATTAAAAAAAACCCCTCATGGTTTCAGATTTCAATAGGGGGGAAAAAAAGGGGAAAATGGGGGAATTAATTGATTATGGACACAATAAAAATATTACTAAGGGGGGGAGGGGGAAAATTTCAAAAAAGGGGAAAAAAGAGGTTGTTGGGGGGCTAAAAACCAACAAACAGTGTAGGGTCAAAAATTAAAAAAGATGTGTCAAATCAAATGCTTCAAATGCATGGGCTTAGGAACATGGTTTGCTCGTGCCCAAAAACAAAAGAGTGATGATATATAGAGGGGGGAAAAATATAGGGGAAAAAGGGAAGGATACTCAGCTTAATGTTTTTATCAATGTATACAAGAATATTTGATGTTTCAAATGTTGAGGCACGTGAAGAAAAGGGGAAAAAGATAATATTTGTCTATTAATTTTTTGTTTTGGGAAAAAAAAAACCATTTTAGGTTGGAATGTTAGGGGGAAAAAATTTTATCCCCCCTATTGGGTTCAAGGAATTATGTGCTTTTTTTATTTTTGGTGGTTTTTGCAAAAAATGTAATGCTATTTGCAATAGTAAAAAAGATTACAATGTTTTTATCCTTTCCTATCCCTTAAATTGATTATTTGGGTTTAAAAAAAAACAGTCTGTATGTTACTCAGAGGGCAAAGGGTTTCAATTAACATAGGAAAAAAATTTTTTGATGAAATTGTTTGTGAGGTTTTTTCCCCTTTTTCCCCATTTCATATTATTAGGGAGCCTTTGTTGTTTGAAGGGGGAGATTGTGATGGATTTAGGAAAAACCTTTGTGTTTTAAAAAAAGGGGGGTGAATGGTTTTTTGTTCCCAAGTATGTGGAAAAGGGGGGAAAATTTTTTTTTTTATTCCTAAACCCCCCTAAAAAAAAAAACCCTTTTGCCCCTTTTTTAAACTGATCCTCGATTGGTTAGGAAAATTTTGGGTTTTTTTTTGGGTCCCCCAACTGTTGTGGGGGAAAAAAAAGGGGAATTTTAAAACTAAAAAAAGGGGGGATTGTTAATTTGGCTACTAGTCGTTTATTTCTCTTTCTCGTTTTTTTTAGAAAAAAAAAAAGGGGGGAAAAAACCCAAAAATTTAATCCCCGGGGGGTAACTATTTAAAACCTATGCGGTTTTCACCTAATTCTTAAATTGCCCGGAAAATTTTTTTTGGGTTTTATTGTTTTTTCTATTAAAATTTTTTTTTGTCTTTTAATTTTTTTAGGGAAAAAGGGGGTTTTTATTTATTTTAGGGTTGAAACCCCCCAATGGGGGGCCTACGTACCTGTCTCAGAATCAAAAAAAAGCCCTGTTCGTTTTTGAAAATTTTAGTTTGGGGTTTTTGGGAAAATTTTTAAATTTTTAAATTTCTTTAAAATTTTTTTTCTTACCTTTTTGGGATTTTTCCTAAAAACTCTAAGCTAGCTTGATTTCATTTGAAAATGAATTTTGTGGGTAAACACAATTTTTATTTATTGACGGGAAAATGATTGTGTTTTCTATGTGCTAAAACTACTTTTTTTATTTTTTTTTATTAATTTTAATGATTTTGTTTGTATTTTTGTGATTTTTTATTTTTGTTGAAAAATTTTATCCTAAGTTTATTATCTATCCTATTTTGAAATTAAAACTTTACTATTATTTTCCTAATTTTTTATTGTTATTTCTTGCATTTTATTATTTTTATGTATATTTTTATTATTTTGATGATTTATTTTTATTTTTTTATTTTTTTAGTTTACCATTAGTAAATCTAAAAAACCTAATTTCTACATTTTTCCTATTTATAAACTAGAAGTAAATAATAACTAATAACTAACAAATAACAATATAATAACCAAAAAAATATAACAATAATGTAAAGAATAATAAAATTTAGAATAAAATAAACAAACAAATGTGATTTTATAATAAATAAAAAAAATCGTTTGGAAAATCCCAGTATTTACCGAGAGGGGCGGATGATCAGTGCGCGGTGGCGTCAGTCGGGTCGGATCGGGTCGAGACGATCGGTCGACACAGGCAGGTGGCGGTTTGTTGGCTCGTTCACGGCGTTCTGGCGGTATTTTGTTACGGTGGTGTGAAGTGTCGAATCTAGCTTCTTGAGGGTGTTGAATCCGATGGTGTGGCGGTTTTTACTCCCAGAATGTCTCTTGCGGTGGCTCAAATCGATCGGCGATCGCAACTTTGGGTTTTCCTTCGATCTACTCTCTTTTCTCTCTCCAATCCGCATTCTGTTCTGTTGTTCTTGCTTCTTTCATTCTCCTCCTCTATTTATGCGCGCTTTGAAATACCGAGTGATAAGCTCGGATTTCTCCGATTGAAGTGATTGGATTTTCGGTGAAAAACCAACTCCGATTCGTGCACAATCCAACGATTTTGATGCGATTTGATATTATTTGATAATGTTTATTCTTATTTTGTTGAAGATCTGTTGGATTGTGGCAAAAAATTGTATCAAAACGGTCCGAAATACGAATTTTTTCTTCGCTGCGGCGATCTGGGCTCGAGGTAGGAGACGATCACGCGCCGGCGCGTGCGATTCTTCCAACCAAATCAGATGCTGCCACGTGTCCTAGATAAGTAGAAAAATTGCAAAATGCGGAAAACTGCTTACTCGCGATTTCAAAGTTTCTGACCGAGCCCCCATGGCACGCGCGCCCCTAGCCATGGTCCGGAACCAGCTGAGCTAGCCCACTTTCCTGATTTTTCTAATTTCGCAAATTGCATATATGCAATGCCATTTTTCTATTTTTTTTGTATTTTTGAAATTTCATAAATGTGTAAAAAATTGTTTATTATTCATTATTGCTATTTCAGAAAACATTTTTCAAATTGAAGTGTTTTCCTATTTATTTTTATTTTTGAACATTTTTATTATTTTATGCTAAATTAGGGAAAAATTGGAAAAAAAAATTGAAAATTGATTATTATGAAAATATTGACTCCTAGGGCATAAAATGGTGGTGTTCAGCTGCCCCTCTTTGTGGTAAAGTTTGAAATAACTTAACTTCAAAGACAAAACAAAGACGCCATTTTTGACCTCTAGAATTAGGTTTTAGTAGGAAAAATGCCCCCAAGAGCTGATAACCTACGGTTGAAGATGTTCCTAACATTTCAAGGTAATGTTTCTCTTCCAAAAAAAGTGCTTTATGGGCTAACTAATTGGCGACAGGACACATCTCATGCATGCGTAGGAATGTATGAGATCAATGATGATAGGAAGCGTCTTATCAGACTTGCAAACTTGGAAAGAAAATTTTACTTTGGAAGCGCCTTATGAGCTGGGATACATGGTTGACAGAAGCGTCCTGTTAGTCTTAGCCAACTGTTTGGTGTGAAGGATGTTTCCGAAATGCTGCCCCAAGAGTGACTAATCGGGAGAATCTAGGAAAGTGCCCATATTTGGGGGGGGGGCCTTTTGACTAACCTTAAATAGATTTTAGGACGTGCCTCTCTTGGGCTTGGACTAACCTATTGTAGTGTTCAAAAGGTTGCCTTGATGAGCTGACCTGAGGAACGGATTTTAGGGAAAGTGTCCCATATTGGGCTGACTAACCTTTGATAATTGTTCTATAGGAAAGTGCCCATCTTGGGCTCTGTCTAACCTTATATAGAACTTGTCTCAAAAGGTGCCATTATGAGTCTGACCATTGAGGTCAGGTTTTTTCGGGGAAAGTGCCCATATTGGGCTGACTAACCCTTGGGATTGACTTTTAGAAAAGTGCCCCCAGAGGCTGACTAACCTTAAAATAGAACCTGTGTTCTCAAAAAGGTGCCATTATGAGCTGACCATTGAAGGACAGGTTTTTTCGGGGAAAGTGCCCAAATTGGCTGACTAACTTGGATTGACTTTTAGGAAAGTGCCCCCAGAGATGACTAACTAAATAGAACCGTCTCAAAAGGTGACCCTTATGAGTGACCCATTGAGGCAGGTTTTTTTCGGGAAAGTTGCCCATATTGGGCTAACTAACTTTGGATTGACTTTTAGGAAAGTGCCCTCAAGAGCTGACTAACCTAAAAATAGAACTGTTCAAAAGGTGCCCTTATGAGCTGGGACCATGGGGGACATGTTTTTTAGGGAAAGTGTCCATAATTGGGCTGCTAACCCATTGGATTGACTTTCTAGGAAAGTGCCCCAGGCTGACTAACCTAAAATAGAACGGTCTCAAAAGGTGCCCTTTATGAGTTGACATTGAGGACAGGTTTTTTCGGGAAAAGTGCCCATATTGGCATGACTAACCCTTGGATTGACTTTTGGGAAAGTGCCCCCAAGAGTGACTACCTAAATAGAACCTGTCTCAAAGGTTGCCCTTAATGAGACTGGTCCATTGAGGACAGGGTTTTTCGGAGAAAGTGCCCATATTGGGCTGACTAACCCTTGGATTGACTTTGTAGAAAGTGCCCCAAGAGCTGACTAACTTAAAATAGGAACCTGTCTCCAAAAGGTGCCCTTTGAGGCTGACCATTGAGGACAGGTTTTTTCGGAGGAAATTGCCATTTGGGCTGACTAACCCTTAGATTGACTTTTAGAGAGTGCCCCAAGAGCTGACTAACCTAAACTAGAAACTGTATCAAAGGTGCCCTTATGAGCTGCCCATGAGGACAGGTTTTTTCAGGGAAGGAAATTGCCCCATATTGGGTTGACTAACCCTTGGATTGACTTTTAGAAAGTTGCACCAAGAGCTGACTAACCTAAAATGAAATGTCTCAAAAGGTGCCTTATGAGCTGACCATTGAGGACAGGTTTTTTCGGGAAAGTGCCCATATTGGGCTGACTAACCCTGGATTGACTTTAGGAAAGTGCCCCAAGAGCTAACTAAACCTAAAATAGAACTGTCTCAAAAGGTCCTTATGAGACTGACCCTAAGAACAGGTTTTTTCGGGAAAGTGCCCATATTGGGCTGACTAACCCTATGAATGGAAATGTTAGACGTGCTTCATTATGAGCTGACTCATTAGTACTCTTGAAACATGCTTATTACTAAGCTAGTGATGTGATGCACTTTCATGATGTGATGATAGGTACCTATTTTAATATGCTTGGTTATATCTCGGATAGCCCAAACAACTGAACCTTCGTGTTGGTTTGCTCCTGCTTCTTTTCTTCTATTTGACACTGGATTGAAAATCTTGATGTGCCTCTTTTCTTTATGCACAAAGCTCTTTCGACGGTATTGTTATCCTAATAATGCGCTCAGTTTTAATGGGCCCTTAGGAGTAGACAAAATTGGTGATCACAAATTACGCAGTGTTAAGAGTCACATTATCATCATTTTAGCTGTTTATTCTTTCATTGACAAAGTGGTGGGTAATGTGTTTAGGGTGTATTTTTTGTGAGTTGAGAATTGTGGGCGATCTGGTTGAGCACTATTCAGGGATATTAGCTTTGCTTGATAGAAAAGAATGAATAACTAGACTCAATGAACTGTGCTGTATCGAATTATTGTATTTCATAAACATTGGCAAAATTTCAATTCCTTTGGCCTAAGGATAGTACATCTTTACAGCATCTGTAGTTGACGGGTCTCTCTAGTATTCTGACCATCCATCTGCAGTTAATTTTAGAGCACACCTGACAGAAACCTTTTTACCAATACGGTGCCTTCATAATTTGGAGTGATTTTTCCTCATGGAGTCTTGGGCATTCGGGTGAACTTTTCTTAGTCTAGATCACTCTCTTTGAAGTACCGAGGTCTCCATCTTCTTGTTGAATGCTTCGGGTTATCCTCTGTTGGTAACACTAAACCATGACATAGCGCGGTAGTCTTCTTTCATCAATCAGATCAGCGTGATCAAGCCTTTTACTCTTTACCCAATCCGATTATGTTAATTGAGTTATCTGACAAGCTTCTGAATGATGGATTCTCGACCTTCCTACTGGTAGCATGCTTCTGTTGCCATATACCAATGAGTAAGGGGTAGCTCAGTAGATGTCTTATTTGTAAGTCTATAAGCCAGAGAGCCTAGAATGCGTAACTTTTCGTGCCAATCTTTGTAAGTTGTTGTCATTTTCTCGATGATATTCTTGATATTTTTGTTAGCTGCTTCTATGCCCCGTTCATTTTGAGGTCTGGTAGGAGGGTTGAATTTTCTGTGGTTTTATGTGGAATTGTTGGACATAAACCTGTCTCGATTTATTGTTGTAGAGATTAGTTACCATTGTCGGTGATGATGCGACTCTGAACTCCACTATGGGCTATTATGTCCCTATTTTTAAGAAGCGGACTATTACCCCTGTTTATGTCATTGGTATATGATGACGCTTTAACCATTTGGTGAAGTAATCAATGTACCAGTATAAATTGTGGCCTTGAGGCCGTTGGGAGTGATTGGGCCGCATTATGCTTTCGTTCACCATGGAGAAAGGCACGACCGCCGATAACCAAATATAGCTGTTGGGTGGAGCATTGATCGGTTTATGTACGCTCCTGGGTACAGATGTCAGTGCTTAACATACATGTATGCAAGCCGACCTCCATGGTTACCAGTAATACCCTAACCTCATGATTTTTCGGGCCAACATGTAGCCGTTCTGTATGAGGTACTCATACCCTTCATGTAGACCTTCATGAGTTCGCATGCTTCATTTTTGTCCATCACATCTCAACAGGCGTGGTTTCGTTATGATCTGCTTGTGAGTATGACCCACTTATAAGAAATGACTTCGATGACCAACCTTCTGAGCGTTCTTTGGTCATTCTTGCTAGCCATTTTAGGGGTATTTACCTTCTTGGAGGAAGGTTTTTGATGGTCGTGATACAGGGTTATCATCTTGTTCTTTTCATTTGTCAAACAATATAGCGGGCCAACTTTCAATGTCTATTTTCATCGGTTGACTTCGGCTCCTCCTGTTATTTGAATCATGGATGCTAGTGTGGCTTTAGGGCATCTAGCCTGAAATGATTCTTATGTGTCTCGGGATGTACGATGAAGGTGATTGCCTTAAAACTCCTTCAAGTCAGCTCTGTCAAGGTTGTGGTACAGTACCAGTTTGGGGGTCTTTAGTTTTGTATTCCCCCTCTTGTTTGTAGTATGAATGAGCGACGTGTCCACCGTACTCCTCTAATTCGAGGATTCCCATTTGGTAGGCCCATCTTGAGGCCAAGAATACATGATTCATAATCCGCGATATTATTGGTTATAGGAAAATGTAAGTCTTGTCGATTGCAGGGAATGAGTGCCGACTGGGATATCTATACTGCCCCCTACCCCAAACGAATACATGGCCAGCCCCGTCAAAGAACAGTTTCACCCACCATTCTGCTCTCTTCCCAGAGTTTTCTACAGCATATTCTTCTACTGTTAATATGGTTCTCGTACGGAATATTGGAATTGTAATGTCGTGGGTATCTGTCTCGACAGGTGTTCGGCAACTGATCGCTAAGGCTTGCCCCTTTATCGAGTTGTGATTTACATACGTGATGTCAAACTCGGATAGAAGCATCTTGCCATTTAGAGATTCTACCCATCAATGCTTGGCTTCTCTACAAAGTATTTCAAGGGATCATGTCTTGTCAACAGCTCAATATGATAGTAAAGGGTGCTATTGACTTAGTCGATACATGACCCAAATTAACGCACAACACGTCTTCTCCACCTCTGAGTTACCTTTGTTCCCCATCTGGGAACTTTTGCTCAAATATATATGGGACGTTCTCTTCCATTTCATCTTTCTGCCCCAACACACATCATGGATTAGGGGAGTGTGGGTGACGAGGTTATAGAATAAGTGGTTTCTTGTTTCGGGACTATCAAGACCGGGGTTTTATAGATAGTCTTTGATTGTCTTGAAACTCTTCTTCACATTCGTCGTCCATTCTATTGTGGTGTTTCTTCTTCAATAGACGGAGTAGCGGCCGCATTTGTTCGGTGAGTTGTGAGATAAAACCGAGTTTATAATTTGGTCTCCCCGGCAGCTTCTTACTTTCTTTAACGGATGCGTGGGGAAGTGTAACTCTATATATGGACTTTACCTTTGTCAAGGTCATCTTAATGCCCTCCTGGCTGATGACGAACCCTAACAATTTCCACGTTTGTATAAACCCGAAAAGTACATTTTTCCGGGTTTAACTTAAAGCTGAAATTTGCCTCAATCGTTTTTAACAACTTCCTTGGATATCTACATGGGCTTTCTCTTTCTTTGGGATTTTTGCTATATGTCGTCGGGGGGGGGGGGGGGGGGAAACCGTTTCCTCAAAACCTCACGATGCATCATGTCGTGGATGTATGGTAACTATGGCTCTATGATACGTGTTTTCCCCCGGCGTTTTTCAGACCGAAGGCATGACTTGTGTAACAGAAGAAAGTTTCCCCATGTCGTTGATGAAGTTGTTTTTGGTCTTGTCTTCCTCGGCCTTTTTTATTTGATTGTATCCTGAGAAGAAACAGTCCATGAATGAGAAGAGATGGTTTTTCCGTGGTGTTATCCACTAGAAACTTCAATATGAGGATAGGGGGAAGTTATCCTTTGGCGTGGCTTGGTTTAAGTCGACGAAAGTCCATGCTTACGAGCACGTTTCCAGTCTTTTTAGAAATCGGACTACATTGATCCACCATTTGAGGGTAGTTCGGATACATGTGATTGAACCCTACTTCCTAGTAGTTTCTGACTTTTACTTTGATTTTTAGCCAAGATGTCAGGGCCTAAATCTTCTTAGTGTTTTGTTTTTTTTGGTTTGACATATTCCCTTGTGGGAAGCCTGTGAACTACTATCGATTGGTCTAAACCCTGGCGGCACATATGACCAGGCCAAAAAACATTGCATATTCGTTTAATAGCTCGGTTATCTCACATTTTTGGCTCGGCACTCAAACTGGTCCGATTTATGTTCTTAGGGTTTTCCATGCTTGCCAGATTTACTGTGTATCCATAGGTCGTCGATCGAGATTCCGCTTTGTTCTTGTGTTTTAACCAATTTCCTTGTATTATTTCGTGGTCTTCTAAGGATATATCGTCTGTCACAAGTACTGATCCCTAGCAGAATTGGAAACGTTATCAGCAGTTTTTACTACTACTTGCTGCGAATTTCCTGGTGTTCGATGGTGGGAGATCTAAGTGACATAAAAAATGAAATCTTATTATAAATAATAAAAGAAACAAACTGAATGGAATTCGTAAAATAGTCTCAATAAAATTTGTTCAATGATTTTTTTCTACTCTTGAGCTAACCTTAGCGCTTTTGATAGGCAACAAAAACCAGTTGTTCAGTGCTGGATATTGGTTGGACATGTGGGAGAATTTATACCCTTTGTTGTTGTCCTCTTTGTTTATTCGAAGCTCTTGAATGGTATGCACTTCGAAGATTGCTGGGACGAGGTTGGGGTTGCACATCTGGGGTGTCCATCAGCTTCCCCTTCATTCTGACCTTTAACTCCCTTATTGTGCTTCTTCCGCGGCCTAGGAACATACCCTTAGTTCCGAAGGTCCATGTCTGCCCACTCTTTTAACTGATGGCCCTCCTTGCTGGTCATCATATTCACTTCGTTGAAAATCTGTAACCCCAGGTCTTCTGAACTTCATCCCCGATGTAGGTATGGTAATCTCTTTGTATTATATGGCGTATTCCTGCTCGCCCTGTACTGTAACTTTTGACCATTTATGTTGAATTTGACCTTTTGGTGGAGACTTGAGGAATGGCACTAGCAGCATGTAATCAGGTCGTCCTAGGAGCGGGTTAAAAGAGCCTCTGGGATGTCGGAGGATCCTCGAAGAGATGTTGGAATACTTGTGGAAGCCGATTTGCCACTGGTAGTTCACTTCCCCCACAATCGTCTCTCTTTGACCCGTTGTAGAAAAGCTCTGACCACTGTGGAGCTAGTTTTTTGTTGCTTGGGCATCGACCCCAATAAGTCGAGTGTTTGCAATGGGCAGACGTTTTGAGGGATGATCGTTGTCGATAAGTATCGGGAGACGATGGTGTCATTGCACCGGACCAATTTGATAGTGACTTGGTATGTTCGGTCTCCTCCTCTATCTCCTAGCTCTTCGAGAGAGAAAGATTTTGATCCATGGTAAAGAATAGAGTTTGCAAGTTGACCCATCTTGTTATAGCAATACCCTCCGGGACTTGAATCTGTTTTAGCACTTTAAAGAGTAGCTTTCTGTGGGGCTCATGTTGTGGTAAGAAGGCCCATGAGAGATATCTGCGCCGGGAACTTATTCAAAATTGTTCATGATCGTGTAATTGTGGCCTTTACACCTTCTTTCGTAAATGCAGCAAGGACCTCTTCCTCTTCTTGTTTTCTCCGTTTTGGTTCTTCGGTTGGGTCTCTTATACTTCGGATCGTATAATCTCCCAGAGAGGGTGATACCTCTCCACTATAGGAGGTTGCTCTTGTTCGGGGCCCGATAGTTCGAATCGTGCATCCTTGTAATTCTCTGCTGGAACGGGAACATTGAATACATACTTTTCCTCGGGATTTGCACCTCGCTGATTTGTCCCTCATAGGCATCATTTTATAACCCGGGGCTTTGACGAATGATCATGTTGATGTCTTTCCCTCTTCCTTTGCTAGATTGTCTTGCTTCTCAAATTCCGGCCCCCACCCACTAGGGCAACCCTTGCTCAGTCGGGTGGGGTGTAAGAAGTAGTTTACAGGTACTCGCTCTACGAGATGTGTGATTCTCCCAAAAGTGCCACCGTGTGGTCCCCGGGGAGATAACCATCTTCCTTTAATGTGCGCCTTAGAGGAGTTTCTCCCGAAGTGGGTTTGACTCATGCCGGATTTGTTTAGGGCTTCTTTGGGAGCTGACTCTTTTGACGTGATCAGTGTGATGGTAAGCCTGATGATTGGGCAAACGGGATTGGTGTTGACATTGGTGTGCTGGGGTGTTCACAAAATCCAATTGTATGATCCCCTGCCCGTCAAGCAATATTCTTGGATTTTGCCTGCGGAGCCTCCAGCAACTATCTGTGGAGTTGCCCTCTTGACCCATTTGATAGTCAAAACCTTGAGTTGGAAGTCGAAGGTCTTGGGCCTGTATCGGTCGTTGGGGAGTGTTCGAAACTAATCAAGTTCGTCTGCCCTCATCCGAGCGAAGACCTGACTTGAGCGGTATGGGGATTGGAGTGAACTGCCTTGGGGAGACCTGGCGGCCTGTTGTATGACCGTCTGTAGTTGCTGGAGCTGGGTTATTTCGTGGGCGTTGGAAGTTAGATCCAGAGTCCTGTCCAGGTTTTTTGCCCTCTTACTGAGTATGCACTGTACTGACTGTGGGCTCCTTTCACTCTGTTCCTCCTAAGGGGCCCTTTGGGTTGGTGTGACCCTTGGGAGTTCCCTTGATTGGAGCCTTGCCAGTGGTGATGGCATTCTCGATCCTGCAACCTGTAGCTACTTCTGCAAAAGAAAGAAGAGGTCTGGCCTGTCCAAATGTGAAAAGTAAGTTTTGTCCAAACGTATTGACAAATATGGATGTCAATTCCTTTTCAGATATGGAGTGCCTACCCTGCGGCTTGGGCCTCAGCGTGAGCTTTTTCTTGAAACGGCTTCAGTAAGTCTTTTTCGGAGACTCCCCAGATCGATTACAGATGGGGCAACTTCGATGAGTAAACTTGTATTGATCATAAAAGGCCGGGATAGCTTTTCCCAAGTGTTGTCAATGTTGAAGTCGACGGTGGGCATCCAGACAATGTGAGGGCTGTGAGGTATGTCGCCTAGGATGGTGCCTGGAGCATGAGTTGATGTATGAGCATACTTGCTCATTTCCGTGGCATATAGACTGGATGCATCTTAGGGGCAGTCCGGTCCATCATATCTCCTTTTCTAAAATCTAGGATCTTTACTTGTCAGGGTATGCCTCTTCCCTATATGCTGGCAGGTTAGTGGATTCGGGCTGTTCAAAACATAGGGCCTTAAATAGTTTTATATGTCATTGAACTGCTGGAAGTGTCGCTTCTCCATTCTCACACCCTTTTGTCTCTCTTCATTTCCTTTTATCAGATCATCATGAGTCGACCCCTGGTGCCTTCGCTCATATCTCGTCCCCCCCCCCCCCCCCCCCCCCCAAAGGTGGTTAAGGTGGAATTGATTTTCTATTCCGGAGGCTGTCCCTCCCACTGCTTTTCCCTTCCTGCCCATGAATACTCTTCTGAGCGGCTGGGTGTTGCGCTGGAGGTCGATGCATTCAGTAGGAGGTGAACCTGGGCAGCCGGCTGTTGGGACCGTATTTGCTCTAGGGATATGATCCTAGAAGTCTGAGGTTAGCTTTCCCAGCGTCATTGGGTGTTGTGGTGGTTGTGGGCCACTGCTGTTGGCCATTTTTGCTCTTGAGCGGTAAGGACTGGGCTTTGAAGTGGGTTGGGTTGCTTGGAAGTATTTTGATACCTGGATCCATTCTTTTTTAGTGTGATGGATGCAAGAATGATATGCATGTGTCACGCGGATGCTAAAAAGATAAAAGGGTTGACAACTGATTGACAATTGTATTATTAAACTTTACTTTTATTAATAATTCTGGAGTTCAATAAAAATGAAAGATTACAATAATGCTCTATTTCCTAGCTTTTTGAGTCTTCTGTGTGGAGGCTCAGGCTTCCCACTGATGATGGCTTCTAGTTCCCTTGACCCTAGCTGGTCCTTCTCTAATTGTGCTTCCAAGGGCCATGTTTCTTTGGTCAAGATTCCTTGAAGCGTCCCTTCCAGATGTCTTTCTTATAGTCTGCAGTTTCGAAGTATACTTTCCATCCGGGCTTGACCTGCTCAGGTAGATCTCTATCTCTGATTGATCTTATCTTTGGTCTTGGGCTGAGGTGACCGATAGTCTGAACCCGGTAGAGACTCTTTCCCTGTCTGGTATAGCTAAGCGGATTACGCAAACTCTCTAGTGGCTCGGTGTTTTCCCACTTCGCATCTAGCTCGCCGAGGTCACATTTGGGCTAGTTTCGATTCTGGCTTCCCAATGTGCTTTGACCTTTGCCAGCTTAACAAAATTTCTCGGCTACAAACAGGTTCGGATCCTAGTACTCAAATGTGCTGCTTCGAGTGAAGGCCGATAAACTATGTCTTGGACGGTACCGAAATTGGCGGACTACGGAGTTGGGGTGATATCCGATACATCAGTTGATTCCCGATTAATGGCACTGCTTGGACAATTACTGCAGTGTTAAGATGATTTTATCGCAGCAACTTCCACTGGTATCTATGAATATCTTCGGCTATAGGACTTCTAAGCAGATCTACCGTGTAACTGTGTGGTTGGTAATGTCGTCGTGTGTAACTTCACCTTTTCTATACAGGAATCCAAACCAGACGACAGCCTTCCCTGTATAGGCGAGGGTTTCTCTGACCATGTTCAGCCCAAAGCACTTGAGGTGGCTTACGACCATATTACAGAAGGTTGATGCGTGTGTGAGCGGGAGGATCCCTTGTCCCTTCTTCTTAAGGAAATTCAAATTCCGGATCTGTTCAGCCAGTGTAGAGCCGGGGGAGTAAGATCTTCCCTCAGGAATTGGGTTAGTAGCTTGCAAACCGGGTAGGGAATATTAGTAAGCGGCGGTGGCGGAACAGTTATGGTGGCGAAGGCTGTCAAGATGTGAAAGCGTTCACCCTTCTTTGTCTGTAAGTCTTAGGGTCTCCACACAGATGTCCTTTCTGCGCCCATTGTCTTCTGCGGCTATAACACCAGCTTCTAATTCATTCACATTCGTATGCAATACCCTTTACAGTCTGCTAGGGCTTTATTGACCGTTGTTTTGCGGTTGCCTAGCAGTTAACTGAGGTGCGGCTGGGCCCGGGCCTCGAGGTTGGCGTGTGTAAGATCTGATCAGTCAGAGTGCTGGAGCCTGTAGCACTGGGTGTGTCTCCTCCTGGGTAGGGGGATCTCATGCGGCCCGATGAAGAAAGCTGCGGGCTCAATCTCCAATTATACTGGGAGCATGCCCGGACCATAGGATGATAAATTCGCCTCTGACTAGTCAGTGAGAGGATGGGGGAGCGAATCTTCTGTGATGAAGGCCTGCTCCTCTGGGTTGTACAAGTAACCAGTGGTCCCAGTACCAATTTTGGGTCCAAGTTTTGTTACACCCGAATCTCTTTGCGGAGGAGGCGTCCACTGTCACTATTAGCCATCTATTACAAATAGGAAACGCCTAAGTGACAAACAGACTAATGAAAATGTTCGGGGAAATAGTCCTGAACTCCCAAGGACAAAATAACAAACCTTACATTGTCATCCCAATTGTCAAACCCTCGTACGATGTTATGTATGCAAGTAGAGTTGGTTCTAACTGGTTCCACGAGCTCTATGGCATCCCGGATTCCGAAGAAAGGATCTCAGGCATATCGAAGCATAGGGTAGGGGTGGTGCTAAAATGGTCCCTAAACGGTTGAATCATACTCAACTTGCTCGAAAAACGTTACACAAATGGCTCCGTCTTAGGTTTCTTAGGGTACGGTTCCGGTTCAGGTGTCCGCATCTACTCACACAAACATATGTATGCATGCAAAACCCCCTACAGTTAGAGTGAATAAAATCTATAACTATATATTCTGCAAAATTAGTAACAAAGTTAATGATTGAAAACTCTTTTTTTTTTTTAATGATAACAGCTTGGAAGATTTAGGTGGCTTGCCTAGTTGGTTATGGGTCCCCAACGGAGTCGCCATCCTGTCGAGTCTAATTTTTGAATTCCCATTCCTAATCCGATCTACACTACCCTATGCTCATCTTAATCTACATCCTCGGACTGAGTTAGGAATTTCGTTTGATTTTGGAGTTGCCCACCCAACTGTTGTTGGGAAAAAGTGAATTAAGACTAAGGAGCGGATTAGTCTTAATTGGACTACTAGCGTCGTTATTTCCTCTATTTTCTTTTTGTGAGTAAGAGAAAAGGGAATAAAACCAGAGTTTCTATGTCCAGAGGCTAACCTATTAAAAACTATGCGTTTACCTACCTAATCTCTCCTAATAAAATTGTTCATCTTTAGAAATGTGTTTCATGTGTTTCGATTAATTTTTGTTATGTCTTGAGATAATGAGAGATATTTCAGAAAAAGATAAGGATTTAGTCATTTATTTATAGTTGACCCGAATGGGTGCCTACGTAAACCTGTACTCTGTCAAAAAGCGTAAGTTCGCTTTTCTGAAAATCTTTAGTGTGTTGGTGTGAATTTTAATTTTAAAATTTCTTTCGATTATGTTCTTACCATTTTCGGGATTTTTTCCTAAAAAACTCTAGAAGCTAAGCTCTGATTAATTTCGAAATGAAGATTTGTAGGGAATATCATCAATTTTGATTTATTTGACGAAAATGATTTTTCTAAGTGCTTAAAATTCTTTATTTATTTTTTTTATTTAATTTTATGGTAATTTTTTTTGTTTATTTTTGTGATTTTTGTGATTTTTTATTTTTGATGAAATTTTATCTAAGTTTATTTATCTATCCTATTGAAATCTAAAACTTTTAACTATTATTTTTACTAATATTTTTATTGTTTTTTCTTATAATTTTTATTTTTTTATTTTATTTTATTTTTTATTTTTTTTTTTTACATTATTAAACCCCCAAAAAACCTTTAAATTTTCTTTTCCCTTTTTTTTATTGAAAATAAAAATAAAAAATAATAAAAACTAACAAAAAAAAAAAACCCCAAAAAAAAAAATAATAAAAATAATAAAATTTTTAAAAATAAAAAAACAAAAAAAATTTAAAAAAAAAAAAAAAAACTGGAAAAAACCGACTTACCTGGACCCCCGGGGCGTGGCGGGTGGGGGCGTCGGGCCCCGGGGCGGATCGGTGGGGCACGGCGGGGGGGGTTGGCTCGTTCACGGCGTTTCGGCGGTCTTTTGGGGTGGGTTTAAGGTCAAAACCTAGCTTCTTGGGGGGTTTTTTTAATCCATGTGGGGGGGTTTTACTCCCCGGGAAAGTCCCTTGCGGTGGCTCAAAATCCCCCGGGGCGACGCAATTTTGGGGTTTTCCCTTTGATCTAAAATCTTTTTTCTCCAATCTCAATTCTTTTATCTGGTTCTTGCCCCATCTCCTCCCATTTTAGGCGTTAAAAAGACTATAAGCTCAGATTTCCTCCGTTTTTAAACGACGGATTTTTGGTTAAAAACCAACTCCGATTCGTGCCCCCCTAAAAGGGGTTTGTTGCGATTTGATTTTTAAATTTGATAATGTTTATCTTATTTTTGTTGAAGACTGTTGGATTTGTGCAAAAAAATCGAATCAAAACCCCGGGCCGAAAATTTGTTTTTTTCTTCGCCCCCTGATCTCGGGGTCGAGGTAAGGGGGACGATACGCGCCCGAAGCGTGCGTTTCTTCCAACCAAAAAGATGGGTTTCCAACTTTTTCCGGATAAAACGGGAAAAAATTTCAAAATGCGGAAACTGCTTCCCCCGGAAATTTTTAAATCGACCCCGGGGCCCCCGCGGCGCGCCTGCCCCTGGCCGGACACTGAGCTAGCCCACTTTTTCCTTTATTTTTCAATTTTGCAAATTGCATAATGCAATGCGATTTTTTCTATTTTTTTTTTATTTTTTTAAAATTTTAAAAAAATTTAAAAAAATTGTTTATTTTTAAATTTCCCATTTCCGAAATCTTTTTTAAAAAATTTAAGGGTTTTTTCCCCATTTATTTTTATTTTTTTTACATTTTATTATTTTTGCAAAAATTTTTGGGGGAAAAATTTTGGGGAAAATGGGAAAAATTGAAAATTTTTATTTTGAAAATTTTTTACCTGGGGCAAAAAAAGAGGTTTTTAAAAAGTCACCAACTAAGGAAAGAGTTCAAAAAAGTCAATAAACTACAGGGAAATTTAAAAATTTTTGGGGTGACAAGCACATGCAAACTAAGGTATTCAGCCCAAAAAAGGGCCCCATTAGTTTTGAGGGCAAATTTACACAGGCTCGAGGAGATGATGGGAATCAACCACTAAAACCACAGGATCCATTTTCTTGACCCAAAGAGCTAGAGGATTCAAAACCCTTTGCTTTAAAATCCATTTTAAACAAATGGGCCCAAAAACATTCACATGGTGTTTTTATTTATTTTAAAATTTTTTTTGCATTTTTATTAGATACTTTTTATTGGTATTTTTAGGATGGCGAACAAACACATTTATGCTTGGGTGTGAGCTATTCTTGGACCTGCAAAAAAAAAAAGAAACCGACCTTACTTACTTGCATTTCACATGAAAAACCACCATACATCACTTATAATTCACGTGGATAAACGGGTTTGGCTAAATGCCCCAAAGGGAGGCCCGATTTAAGCTTTCATTTTATATTGTTAAATTTTCCCTTATTTGAATAGGTGTAAATATTTTTTTTTTAAAGGGTTTTCTGGACAACCTTTTTAGATTGAAATTCACTTTTTTTTTTGTCGTAAGTGGCCTTCCATTTCCATCTAATTTCTTATCTTTTTACCCTGGGGATTGTGGCGAGTTTGCTTGGATTATTTTTGTGTAATTCAATAATTCTCAAGCCCTTTTTTTAATTACTATAGTGTGTAATATCTGGTAAGTAATTGGATAAAATTTTCCGTAATTTTCACGTAATTTTTGGGTCGTTTTGCCCAGCTAAGTTCACGCCATGATTGGAAAATTTTTTACATTATTTTTTCCATCTTTGATTTTATTGTAATTGCCATTGAAAAAAACATCATTGGGTGTTGTTCAATGGGTTTTGCTTTCTCTAAACGTTCCCAAGGTCCAATTTATAGCTTTAAAGGCATCAATTCTAAGTACGTAAAACCCTTTGATTTAGGGAAAAATTTTTAAACTTATTGAACAATGGATATTTTAGGTTCTTAAAACTTTGAGTTCAAATTTTAAACACAAATTTGTGATAAATTTAAAAATATTAAATAATTTTATTTTATGTTTTGAAACTTTACTTACCTTAAAAAATGTGATTAGATTGAATATCACATACAAAAATTTTGGGCCCCAAAATTCCAATTTTTTTAAATTTTTTATTCATATATGTTGCTCCTTAATTTTTGGGTAAATTTTTACTATATTTTGAAAGTACTTTCCCTTATTTTATTTATTCAGATTTGATGTCTTTTTTTTCTATTTTCCCGTACCTATGGATTTCCATTTTTTGTTTGATAAGTGAAAACCCCCGGGAAAAGTAGGCCATTTCTAAAAAATAAATTAATTAGGGAAAGATTGTTTTTTTGATTCAATAAAAGTAGAAAGTAATACCCCCAAAAATTTTTTTTTTGAAAATTATGATTCCTATCTATATTTTACAAATTTAAACCTCGAATATTATGTAACAAAAAATTTTTTTTTAAATTTAAATTTTAGATTCCTTTAAATATCTATATACAATTTTTTTCTTTATATACTTTTGCTTGCCCAAGAACTTTTCTAAAATAACTTATCAAGAAAGCCACCTTATGTTAACTTATTAAAGAAAAGGGTATTTCATAACTTCTTAAGGAAGGGTAAATTGATCAACTTTTCAAGTAAAAAAATCAAAAAAAACTTAGCTAAAAAGTAAGCTTCTCATGGAAATTGGGAATGTTTTTAACCCTTTTTTTAAAAACTATACAAAAGATTAAAGAAAATAAGCGGAATAATAAATACTTCTGGCTAGAGTAGCGAGAAAAAACCCAAATTTTTGCAATTTTTAAAAATTTGGTCATAAAAAAATTTAGGGACGAAAAATTTAAAACATTGTGATCTATTAATATTTTTTTAAAAATTTTACTAAAAAAAAAAAGTTTTATGAGAAATAATAATAGGCTTTAAAAATAAAAAAATGAGGAAGACAAAAAATCTGTTTGATAAGTATAACAAATAATGAAGAAAATGACATTTAAAAAAAATTAAGAAGAAAAATCTTTATGCAAAGGAAAAGGATAATGAATGTAGTATTTCAAATTGTATGAGATATATCACTAAATAAATTTAAAAAATGAAGTAATTGAAAAAACATGCATAGAGGCATCTAGACAAATGAAAAAAAATATAAATAAAAATATTTATAAGTCTTAAAGGCCAATTTTAAAAATTAAAAGAATAAATTCATCAAAACATAAATTACAAAACAATATTGGGTTTTGAATATTAAAAATTAATTGAAATTATAGAATTTAAGAATTATTAAATGAAAATTTCAAGTAAATATTTTTTGTTCAAAAAATAATCAAATTAGCTTAGACGAAAAATTCGCTTTTGATTATCATAAATTTATTGAGATACTAATAGGGCGTACTAAAAAAACCCCGTAAATAAATTTAATTCTTCTTTTTTTATCACAAAATTTCTTTTATTTCCTTATTTTTTTTCCTTTTTTTTTTGTTATCCTCTCCAACAAATCCTCTTCTTTTTTCTTTTTCTTTTTTTTTTCCCTTTCCCCCTTTTCTTTTTTCCCAAAAAACCATTCACCCAAAATTCCAGCTTCCACCACCTTCTACCTTTCCTTTTTCCTTCCCTCATCTTTTCCTTTCTTTTTTTTTTCCGGGCCCCTTCCCCCCTTTTATTCTTTCCTAACGGTTCCCCATCCAGCACTCCTTTTACCCTTTTCCTTTTTTTTTCTTCTTTTCTTTTCTTCATCTTCTATTATGCTATCCACCTCGTCATCTCTCTACTACCCATCCCTACGCCTCTTTTTCCCCTTTCTTCTTTTTTTCCTTTCCCCTTCTACTCTTCTTCTCATCCCCCTTGGACCAAAATAAAATTTTCCCTCTCTCCACACAACTATACCCCCCTCAAACTGAAATCACCCCCCCCAGTCCACCTGATGTAGCTCGCTACTTCCTCCTTTCCCCCTACCACACCCTCATCCACTTCTACCAATGAAAAAAAGGGCAAATGAACAGGGAGAGTTTGAATGAGAAGAGAATGAACCAAGATGCAAGTTTCAAAAATGTGTAGTATAGGCTAGCCTTTTTTCTCATGATCCAGCCCCATCCCCAAGCAAGGGGCTGTTAAGAGTCTTTAACCTAACATACTTTCATTGGTTTTCGTCATCTCGTTGGTGTTCTTAGGGAAAAAAAGGATTCTCTCAATCATTGTCTTCCCCCCAAAAAGTTTATGAAGCCCTTCTCACGTTTTTCCCAAAATTTTTTTCTTTTTTTATCGGTTTCTTAGCCGCAAAGGAGCAAGAACTTTGGAGAGTTTTAACAGACGTCTTTGTTTCCCTCGCTTTCCTTACCCCTAATGAGGAGACAAGCAGCAATGCTAGTTGAAGAGAATACAACAAGCAGCAACACCCAAGGGCACTCCAAGCGAACTTAAAAGGAGGTGAGTAGCAAGGAGAAGAAACCCAAGGAGGGAGTGGTGTATGTGCATGTTTTAAATGGGGGACTTGAAGAGAAGAGGGGGGTTACGAAGTGCAGTTGTGTATGTGCGTGTTTGTCTGTGTGGTATGATTGGGGTTGTGGGGTGATTTGTGGTATGTTCTAGTGTGTGCGTGGGTATGTGTACGGTTGTGTATGTTGTGTTCGGTATGTAAGAGTTTCAAGTAGAAGGGGGGAAAAAAATTGGGGGGAAAAAGGATTAGAAAATGAAAGAAAAAGAAAAGGAAAAAGGAAAATGGAATTAGGAAGAAGAAAAACATGGAGAATTAGAAGGGGAAGATTTGAAATATTTTTACATACATAAATGTGGGCTAGAGAAGGTGAAAAAAAAATGAGAAGAAGAAGGGGAGAACGTAAAGAAGTTTTTGGGGTTTAAAAGGGGGTCTAGTAAGGAAGTAAGGGGGGAAAGGGGGTTTTTGAGTAAAGGAGCTAAGAGGGAAAAGGGAATAAGGAAAAGGGGAAGAAAAGTTGGAGGATGGAGAAAGCGAGAAAATTTAAGATGAAAAAAAAGGGAAAAGGGAAAAAAGAAAAAAAGAGCCGAAAGGGTGAATTTAAGAGGGTATTGAAACCCGTGTATGTGCGTACATGTGCGTTGACATATTTCGATGGAGGTGGGCATGTATGTGTGAAAGGAAAAGCCGGTGTGTGTGTATAATGGAAGCATGAGTGGGGGGTAAAGGGCCCATAGAGAGGATGGGAAAACAAATTTTTAGTGGAGATTTTCAGCAAAAGAGAGAAGAGAGAAGGGGATACGATTTCCTTTAGCAATTGCAACCCTTTTAGTTATCCTTTTAAGGGAGTTTGTTTTAAAAATATTAGAGACAAATTTTTTAAACAAAAAGTTCGAAGTTGCTTAAAATAAAGGAGAGGCGAATTTGGGAAATTCTAAAAAGTAGAATAATAAGGGGAAAAAGAGAAAAAGGAAAAGGAATGATGAAAAATTGAGGAGGAAAAGGGAATTTTATGAAGAAAGCGAATGTGTATGTGTGTGAAATTTAATTGGGAAAAAAAAAGGGGGTCATCATATAGAAACGATGGCTCAAAAAGCTTGATCAAGTGAAACAAGTTATTTAAAAGGAAGTCCTGGAAGTGGTTGTGTGCCATTGATGAAATGATTATGAAAAAAGGTGAGTGTGGAAAGGCATTGGAGAATTAAGAAGAGAAGGAGTTAACAGGAAAATCGAGAGACCCAATAGGAATTGCGTGGGTCATTGTAGTCGATCCTCGATGCTATGCTAGGAAAAAGGAAATACATATCGGAACCACTCAAAAGAGGGTTTTTGGCCCTAAAACGGCCTTTAAAGGGGGTAAGTGGTAAACTTTATGATATGCTAAAAATGTTTGTGTTTAATTTTGTTTTTGCTTTTTTTATGTGAATTCACTTACTTGGTCGGGGTTGAAATTGGTTGGGGTTTTATTATTTTTTTTTAAGGTATTTAGGGGGGTTTAAAATGGTTTGGAAAGAAAAGTTTATGAAGAAATTGAAAGTTAGATAAGTTACAGAAAAATTTAACCGTCTTAATGATGTAGAAATAAAAGGGGCAAAGGGTTTAGATTTCACTATCTTAACAATAGTACTTTGCCCCAAAATTTTGCCAGTAAAAATTTACTATAGGCTTAATACTATGTTTTAAAAACATTGTTTTCTTCAAACAAAAACTAAAATATATAAACTTAACTTTTGATACGAACCACGCCCAACTGTGATAAAACCCCAAATACCAATACGTTGGGAAAAAAATTGTTCCTAAGACACCCAAACACCTAAAGGGGAAAAACCGCGACCCGTTGTCTATAAGCGAGACAAAAACCCTTTGGGAAATAATTTTGAAGCGCCACAATCGGGTTTTGGAAAGACCAATTGAAAGTGGGGATGAACCCCGGGGGAAAAATTAATCCGATAAGTTCGATTTAGTTCTTGAAGAACCAAGAGATGTCCCCAAAAAAAGTTTTTTTTAATTTTCAAAGATAAAAATTCTAAGTTTTTTTTAAAAACCCCTAGGGCTTTTATACTGGGGTTTTTAAAATTTTCGTGAAAAACAAGCCCAAAATGAGGGAGCTTAGATAATTTTGCATAAAAACACAAAAAAAGAACAATTTGGGCCCGGGGAGGGGAAAACACGGTTGTGTACACAAACCTTTTGTATTTTGGGCCGTTTTCCTTTTCTGTGCACTTTCCCCACAAACATCCCCCGACCGTTACTTTGGTCGTGTCCTTCCTGTGGATTGCTTGACTCCATACACGGCCTTTGCTTTTAGCCGTGTATCAAAGCCGTGTATGATTCTGTGAAAACTTGGAATTCCTACACCCCCCTGCCTTGAAAAAACAGCCCTCTTCAACCCGTGCCCCGGGGGGGACTTGTTTTAAAAGAAAGGGGTTTTTTCCCTTAGGGTTTTTTCCAAAATTCCGTTCAAAACTTCATGATTGCCCCAAATTCTTTTCCGGCTTCATGGAAAACCCTTTTTATAACCCGTTAATTTTTTGGTTTCCTTGAATCATTTTTCGCAAAATTTCCTTGTGATGGGTTTCTAGGGCGGCACTTCAAGAGGACCCACATTTCTTCTTCCGGCTTTTGGGGGTCATCACGGATCTCATCATTCCCCTCCTTTGAAAAGGATTTGTCCTCAAAACATTGCTTAATCAAATGGATCAGATCATAACATAAAATGTGAAAACTTTCTAGATACTCACCTGGTAAATTTTTTTTTTTAGGGGATTTTTTTTGTTTTTTCAAGCCTTGGGGAAAAGGCTATCTCCCCTAGGGTTCAATTTGGGGCTCCCTTTCAATGGAAAAAAATCTCCCTTTCGAAAAAGCCTCAAACCCAATCCCGGGGTGGAAAAATTGGGGCTCCTTCCTTTTTCACCCTTTAAGCGCCCCGGGTTTTGTTTTCCCAAACCAAAATTTTTTTCAGGGGCATTACTTTCCCCATGAAATCTGCCTTAAAAATCAGCATTAAAAAATCACCCTCTTGTTTTAAAGGGGAATTTTGGGAATAAATAAATGGAACTTCGAGTCTTTTTTTTGAATTCCCATTCCTTTAAATTTAAACTAACTAGACCCTAGCTCATTAATGAGATTTCCCGACTTGATTAGGGAAATTTTTTTGATTTTTGGATTTTGCTACCCAAAATTTTTTGGGGAAAATTTTTTTAAAAACTTTAAAAGGAAACGGGTTTTTTAAATTTGGGCCACTATCCTTTGGATTTTCCCCTTCCGTTTTTGTAAAAAAAGGGGGAAAAGGGGAAAAAACCAAAATTTCTAATCCGGAGGCTAACCTATTAAAACCTTTTAAAAGGGTTTCCACCAATCTCTTGAAAGGTTTTTAGGAAAATTTTTTTTTTTTGTTTTTTTTACTTTTTATTTTGTTTTTAAAATTAAAATTTTTAAAAAAGGTTTTTTTTATTAAATTTTTTTGGGGTTGACCCGGTTTGGGGGCCCACATTTCCTCACTCAAATCAAACAACCCCTATTTTCCCCTTTTTTAAAATTTTTAAATGTGTTGGTGAATTTTTTAAATTTTTAAAAAATTTTTTTCGATTTATTTTTTAAAAACCCTTTGGGTTTTTTTTTTAAAAAAACCCTTTTAAGCCTAAGCCTTTTTATTTTTTTTTGAAAATTTTTTTTTTAGGGGAAAAAAAACAATTTTGGTTTTTTTTAAAAAAAAAATAATTTTTCTAAGGGGCTAAAACCTTTTTTTTTTTGTTTTTTTTATAATTTTTAAATTTTTTTTTTTAATTTTCCCCTGATTTTTTATGTTTTTTTAAATTTTTTTTTTTGATTTTTGGGAATTTCGTTGAAAATTTTTTTTCCCAAAATTTTTTTCATCTATTTTTTTTGAAAAACAAAAAATTTTTTTTATTTTTTCCTAATATTTTTTTTTTTTTTCTATATTTTATTATTTTTTTTATTTTTTTTTCTTATTAAATCCTTTAAAAAAAAAAACTAATTTTCATTTTCCTATTTATTTTAAAAAAAACCTAAACCCAAAAAATAAGAAATGGCTAAAGAAAAAAAACAAATTTTTTTAAAAAATTCAAAATAAATAAAAAAATTTAAAAAAAATAAATAAGGAAAAAACCCAGCTTATTTGGGGTTGGGGTTTCGATTTTTTGGGTGGGGGTGGGGTTTTCGAATCGGATGGGCAGATCTTCGGCCCGGGGGCGGGGGGGTTCCTCGATCAGGGCCCCTTTTCCTAGGGCCCTTTTGCAGCGGGTGAGGTTCAATCCTGCTTTTTGGGGGGTGCTGAGTCAATGGGGGTGGTGGTTCCCCCCCAGAATGTCCCCTTGCGGGGCTAAAATCCCCGGTCAGGGGTTTGGGCAAAAAAGTTTCTCTAGCGTACCCGATTCCCCCCTTTCTCTCTTTTCTCTCACTTTTTCTTCGTGCCCCCTTTTCCTCCTGTTTTTTTCTTTTTTAAAAGGCATCTCAAAATCAAATTTTCCAATTTAATCTCAAACCCTCCGTTTTGGAAAAACCCCTTTTTTTTTTTCTTTTTTTGGATTCGATTTTATCCCCTTTTTTGTTGTTGATTTCTTTTTTTTTCTTTGATTTATCGGGGGGGTTTTTTGGTTTTTTTTGGAAGAACCCAAAAGTTTGGGGGAAAAAAAGGGCCCCGTTTTTATTTCATCAGTTCTCCTCCGGCTTCTCCTGGGTTTTGCCCGGGTTTGAGGAAGAAAATTTAAAAACGCGACACATTTTTTTCCCCTTCCCCAATCGCATCTGCCCGGGGCACCCCAAAAGGAAAAGAAAGAAAAAAATTTTTGAGGTGCGGGGGGATTCAACTGGGGCCCCTCTTTTTTTTTTCCACCCTTCCGGTGCACACACAAAACCAGCGAGCGGGCCCCTAAACCCCCCGTTTTTTCTAATTCGAAAAATTGCATATATGCAATGCAAATTTTTCTATTTTTTTGTTTTTTTTAAAATTTTCAAAAATTTTTTAAAAATTTTTTTATTTTTTTATTGTATTTCAAAACTTTTTTTTTTTTTAAAATTTGTTTTTTTCCTTTTTTATTTTTATTTTTTTGAATATTGTTATTTTTTTTTGGGTTTTAAATTAGAGAAAAAATTGGGGAAAAAAAAAAAAAAAAAAATTAAAGATTATTGAAATTGATTATTTTTGAAAATTTTTGACTCCTGGGGGCAAAAATAGGGGGGTTTTTAAAGCTCCCCCCTCTTTGGGTAAAGTTTGAAAAATTAACTACCAAAAAAAAAACAAAAGACACCATTTTTGGCCTCTTTAAGGGGTTTTTTGGTAGGAAAATGCCCCCAAAAACTAAAATCCTACAAATTTAAGGGGTTTTTCCCAACAATTTAAGGGAATGTTTTTCCCAAAAAAAATTTTTTTAGGGCACTAAGGCGATGGGGCTTTTTTTTTCCCCATTGTGTGGGGAAATTTTAAAAAATGATGACTGGAACGTCTTATCAGACTTACAAAACCCTTGGGAAAAAAAAATTTTACAGGGGAACGGGGCCCCTTTTGAGCGGGGTAAACCAACAAAAAACTCTTGTTAGACTTGCAACTTTTTTGGGGGGAAAATTTTTCCAAAAAAGGGCCCGAGAGGGGAAATAACGATAGGGTTTTTGGGGAAAAAACCCCTAAAGGGGTGAAACCTTAAATTTAAAATTTTCCTCAAAAAAATCCCCCCAAAGGGGTGCTATGGAACAAATTTTTAGGAAAAAGGCCCCCCAGGGTAAAATAACCCTTTTAGGGAAAATTTTCCAAAAAAGTGCCCCCTAGGGGGTAACCCTAGAACGTTTTTTTGGAAAGTGCCCCCTTTTGGGGTAAACCCGGAAAAAGGGTTTTTTTTAGGGGAAAAGGGCCCCCCAGGGGCTGGCCCCCGGGACAAATTTTAGGAAAGTTCCCCCTTTGGGGGCTAACCCCTTTTTTGGGACCGCCCAAAAAGGCCCCCTAGGGTTGACCAGAAAAAAGGGTTTTTTTTGGGAAAATGCCCCCCATGGGCTGAAAAACCCAAATTGAAAATTTTCCTCAAAAAGTGCCCCCAGGGGGTGACCATAAGGACAAGGTTTTTGGAAAGGGCCCCCCAGGGGTGACAACCCTTTAAAAATTAATTTGCCTAAAAAAAAGGGCCCCCTAGGGGTTTACCATGAGGACGTTTTAGGAAAAATTCCCCCCTTTGGGGGTTACTTCCCCTTTATTAAATTTTTTCCCAAAAAGTCCCCCCAGGGGGGCCAAGGACAAAAGGTTTTTTGGGAAAATGCCCCCCCGGGCTACAAAACCCTTTAATTTAATTTACCTCAAAAGTGCCCCCAAAGGGGTTTACCAGAGGCAAAGTTTTTGGGAAAAGGGGGCCCAGGGGGTGACAAAAAACCCTTTTATTGGATCGTCCCAAAAAGTCCCCCAAAAGGGCTGACCATTTAGAACAAAATTTTTAGGAAAGTGCCCCCCATGGGGACAAAAATTTTAAATTTAATTTGCCTCAAAAAGTCCCCCCCTTTTTGGCTCAACCCGGATTAGACTTATTTCAAAAAGTCCCCCCCCAGGGGCTTGGGCCAGAAACATTTTTTTTGGAAAGGGCCCCCTAGGGCCCCGACAACCTTGAATTAAAAAGCCTCAAAAAGTGCCCCCAGGGGGTGATATGAAAATAGATTTTTTGGGAAAGGCCCCCCCCATGGGGACTAAAACCTTTTAGGGGGTTGCTAAAAAAGGGGGCCCCCTTTTGGGGGTAACCAAAGAAACAATTTTTAGGAAAGTGCCCCCCTAGGGGTGACTAACCCGGGAAATTTTAAATTGTCTAAAAAAGTGCCCCCGGGGCTAACCATGGAACAATTTTTAAAATTTCCCCCCATGGGGTGGAAAAAACCGGGGGTTTTAACTGTCTCAAAAAGTCCCCCAGGGGCTGACCAGAGAAGGGGGTTTTTTGGGGAAAGTGCCCCCCAGGGGGGACCCAACCTGGAATTTAATTTTTCTCAAAAAATCCCCCCTTTTGGGCTAACAAAACCTTTTTTTTGAATTTACCTCAAAAAAATTCCCCCCATGGATAAACATAAAAAAAGGTTTTTGGGGAAAAAACCCCCTTGGGGGGTGACTAATTTGGGGAATTTAACTTTTTCCTTTAAAAAGTGTCCCCTATGGGCCCGGGCCATAGGCAAAGTTTTAGGGAAAATTTCCCCCTATGGGCTGACAAAACCTTTTTTATTGGATCGTCCCCAAAAAGTGCCCCCAAAGGCCGACCATGAGAAAAAGGTTTTTTAGGAAAGTGCCCCCTATGGCTACAAAACCTTAATTGAATTTCCTCAAAAATGCCCCCCTATAAGCTAACCTGAGGACAAATTTTTTTAGGAAATGCCCCCTAGGGCTGCAAACCCTATATGAAAATAGGCTCAAAAGGTCCCCCTGTGGGCAAACCTTGAAGTTTCTAAGGAAGTCCCCCTTTTTTTGGGCTGACACCCTATGTGAAAATGATGGCTCAAACGGGTCCCCCCTTGTAGGCTAACCTTGAGAGATCTGGGGAAATTCCCTTTAAGGTGACTACCCAAAAGAAAATGAGGCAAAAAAGGGTTCCCTTGTGGGCTAACCTTGAGAGATCTGGGAATCCCCTTTATACTGACTACCCTATGATGAAAATGTGCTAAAAAGGGTCCCCCCCGTGGGCTAATTTGGGAAGATCGGGGGAATGCCCTTTAAGGCAAATTTAACCCTTTTAAAGGAAGAAAACCTAAGTAGAATCTTTTTATTTTGTTTTTATTATTTTTTTTTCAATAACAAAAAAACAATATGACTTAAGACTTCTGAACAAGGATGACAAAAATTTTTTCGAAAATTTTTTCAAGAAAAAATGCCTTCTAAAACCCTAAGAAATGTGGCAAAACATTTAAAAGGTTTTTTTTTTTAGTGAGCATGCAACGATTAAAGATCTGACAAAGCTCTTAAAAAAACAAATAAAGGGGAAGCATTCCCCTGCCAATAATCACTTTTCTTTTGCCCATTTTTTTTTAAGGTTTGGGTTAATCTTTGAAACAAAGTGGGACTTAGTTTTAATCAATCACTCTTGAGGGGGTTTTTTGTAATTAAGAAACCTATCTTCTTCTTGGGGGCACATACAAAGGCTAAACAAAGCCAAAGATAAATTCCCTCATTTCCCCTTATAACTGGGTATCTTGTTTTTATTGGGTTTAAACTAAGAGGCTTCCTTAAATCTCTCGGGTTTTGATGTCACTCGACTTTTTATTCCAAAAATTATGGGCTTCTTTTAAGTAAAAACCTTTTTAATCAATCCTTGGGCCCTTTTTTATATTGTTGCTCTTTGGTTGTTGGTTTCAGAAAATATGTTTAAGGTTTAATTTTTAAAAACATCATTTCAACTTGGGTTTGTAAGCAAGAAACCTTAAAAAAAGAAGGGAAAAAGTACTTGCCCTGCAATTTTTGCTTAAGATAATTAAATTTCAAAGATTCGGAAAGTCTTCAAAAAGGGATACATCTTTAACGTTTTAGTATTTGGCCCTAGTATTTTCAATTTGTTGGGCTTTTTATAGTTTTTGCTAATTCGTAGCTTTTTCCCCATTTCTCTTTTTTTCTTTTCTTTTTCTTTTATTTTTTTTTTTTTTTTTTTCTTCATTCATTCTCTTTTTTTTTTCCCTTTTTTTTTTTTTTCCCCTTTTGGGCCCCAATGGGATCATTTCCGTGGTTTTTTTATTTTTTTCAAATGTGGACTTCTCTTCATCTTAAATAATTTTTCTATGGCTAAAATTTTTAATTGTTGCAATAGGGCAACACTATTGAGTCCTATCTTCCCCCAAATTTTTCCATTGTGGGGGGGTTGATGTAGGGTTAAATTTTGAAACTCTTTTTTATCAAAGGATGAAATTTTGTTTAGGAGCAAAAAAGAAGCCCAACATTATTTTTATTTAAAAAGTATCAAATTCAAGATAGCCTCCCTTTTAAGGGAAAGATCCAAAACCTCAATAATAACCTCACTCTCAAGTGTTTTAAGGTTAGTGTTTTGGGGTAGGTTTGCCTCTTGTCATCTTAAACCTCTTAAAAAAAGATACCCTTTAAATTTGCCCATTTTCCACTTCTCATGGTTCCCCTTTTGTACTGTTTTCAATTTGAAAAAGTGATTTGGTCTTAACACCTAAAACTCAAGTATTTGGGGCAGTCTTCTTATACCCTCATTGAAATTGACCAAGCACTTTGAAAGGTGCCCAAAAATTAATTGCTCTTGTCTGGTTTAGATAACTTTGATGGAAAGGAAACTTTAAGTGCATTTTTTTGGATTTGGGGGGTGTTGGGAATTTTAACGCTTTAGGGTAAATCAAGATATGAGGAGACCTTTTAAGTGAAGGGGGCTTTTAAAATTGTTTTTAGAGGCTTCATTTAGAAGTGACCATGATTTAGGTTAAGCTACCATTTTTGAAGCAAATTTTGGACCCGAAAAAAATCTCTTATTTTTAGCAACTCTTCAACTTTCCCTTTTTTTATTTATTTTATTTTCTTGTTTTTAGTAAATATGCAAACCCGAGCTCACACCCGGGGGTCAAAATAAAAGGGGTTTACAATGATTTACAATGAATATTGAAACTTCACTTTTTTAATTTTTAAAATTTTGGAGTAAAATAAACGAATAAAGATTAAAAAAATAAAAAAACTTTTCCCAGCCTTTTAGTCTTCTGTTGTGGAGGCTCAGGTTTCCCACGATGACAAATTCAATTCCCTTTACGTTGGCTTTTGGCACTTCCCAATTGCGCTTAAAAGGGGCCCTTTTTCTTTGGGCGGGTCTTTGAAAAAACCCTTCCAGATGCTTTTTTAAATCTGCACTTTAAAATACCCCATCGGGCCTTTACCTGTTTAGGTAACTTTTCCCGCTCTGGGTTGACTTTTCTGGCCTTGGTTGGGTGACATCTGGGAAACCCGGGATGCCCCTCTCCCCCCCCGGATAGCTGGCAGATTACAAACTCCTGGGGGCTCGGGGGTTTTCCCCCCCTTTGCCATCTAACTCCCCAGGTCACATTCGGGCTTTCAATTTTTGGCTTCCCAAAGTGCTTTGAAACCCCTGCCATTTAGCAAACTTTTTGGGACCAACAAGTTCAATCTTGATACTCAAAGGGGAAATACTTCAACGAAGGCGAAACTATATCTTGGGTGGGGCCAAAAATGGCGACCACTGAGTTGGGGTGATTCTATACATCCGCGATTCCCCATTAAAGGGACTGCTTTAAAAATTTCTACAAAATCAAGAAATTTTGTCACTTAAATCCACCTGGTCGCCTAGAATACTTCGGCACTAAGCTTCTAAAACCCCCTAAACCCAACGTGGCTGGTAAGGTCTCGGTAGCTTTAACCTTTTTATACAGAATCCACCAGATCCACCTGTTGGGCTAGGGTTTTCCCTGACCAAAGTTTAAACCCAAAGCACTTGAGGTGGCTTACAAAATATATCAGCAAAGGTTGAGGGTTTACAAAAGGGTCCCGTGGCCTTTCTTCTTGAGGGAAAATTTAAATTCCCGGGTCTGCACCCAATAGAGCCGAGATTAGACTTCCCCCAAGAATTGGACTACCCAATTCGCAAACCCCATAGTGAATATAGAAGGTCCCGGTGGGGGAAAATTTTGGGACGAAGCCATCAAAAGAAGCATTTCCCCTTCCTGTCTATAATCATAGGTCCCCCACACAGGGCTCCTTCATCCCCCCCTTATCCCTCGGGCGTGAACCTGCTTTTTAAAAACACCATCCGTATGCAATATCCATTACAATCGCCAGGGCTTTGTTGACTGCCCGTTTTAAAAAGGTGCCTAAAATCTCTGAAGGTACCCCCCGCTCTGGGTTATACAAGTTTAAAACCAAAGGGCCAGACCAATTTTGGATCCAAAGGTTTGTATACCCATATTTCTTTTTGGGGGGAGACGGGCGACTGCATGCTACAATCTATTACAAAAAAATAGCTTTGTTACAAACAAGCTATGAAAAAATTACAGGGAAATGATCCTAAACTCCAGGACAAAATAAACAAACCATTACATTTTCATTCATTGTCAAACCCCCTTTCGAGTTATGTTTAAATAGGATGGTTCAACTGGGTTTCCCAAATTCTTGGCCTCCCCCCAACCCCAAGAAATGGATCTCGGGGGAACAAAGCATAGGGGGGGGTACCAATCGGTCCCGAACGGTAATCAACTCCTTTCCCCCCAACCTACACAAGGGGGTCCCCGTTTATTTCTAGGGCGGTTCGGGTTTGACCCTCTACCTACACATATGCAGCAAACCCCCTGTAAGGGAAAAATTCATAATCTAATAATCCCGAAAAGTTAGTAACAGAGTAATAAAGAAACACATTTTCCCTTTAAAAATACCAAATTTTAAAAAAAGCAGGGGCTAGCCTACTGGCAGGGGCCCCAGGAGGCGCCATCCGTCGACAATTTTTTAATTCCCATTCCTAACCGACTAAACTAACCCATGCCATCTAATTAATCCTCGACTTGAGTTAGGATTTCGTTTGATTTTTGGAGTTGCCACCCCAAATGTTGTTCGGAAAATTTAATAAGCAAAGGGGAGGATTTGTCTTAATTGGACCACTAGTCGTCGGATTTTCCTCTTCTCTTTTTTTTGAAAAGAGGGAAAAAGGGAAAAAACCAAGTTTCAAGTCCGGGGGCTAAACCCATTAAAACATTTACGTTACCACCTAATCTCTGAAATTGTTCCTCTTTAGAAAAAGTGTTTTATTGTGTTTTTTGTTACTTTTTATTATTTTTTGAAATTATTTTAAGAATAGGATTTTTCATTAATTTTATGGGTTGACCCAGATGGGTGCCTACGTACTTGCTACTCAGGATCAAACAAGGCGTAGTTCGCTTTTTTGAAAACTTTAAGTGTGTTGGTGAATTTAATTCTTGAAATTTCTTTCGATTTATGTTTTTAACCATTTGGGATTTTTTTTCTAAAAACTTCTAAGCCTAAGCTTGTTTTTTATTTTGAAAATGATTTTTTAGAGGAAAACATCAATTTTGTATTTTTGAAGAAAAATGATTTTTCTAAGTGCTAAAAAATCATTTTTTTTATGATTCTTTTATAATTTTTGAATTTTTTATTAATTTTCATGATTTTTTTTATTTTTATAATTTTTTTTTGTGATTTTTGGAATTTCTATTGAAAATTTTATCTTAAGTTTTACCATCTATCCTATTTTGAAATCTAAAATTTTTATTATATTTTTCCTAATATTTTTTACTATTTTTTTATATTTTATTATTTTTTTTTTTATTATTATTTTACATTATTAAATCCTAAAAAAAAACCTAATTTCTACATTTTCCTATTTATTGAAAATAAAACCTAAACCAACAAATAAGTAAATGGTTAAAGAAATAACAAATAATAAATAAATTCGGAATAAATAAATAAATAAATATAAATATAAATAAATAAAAAATCTGAAAACCCGACTTACCTGGGTTCAGGTCGGTGCGCGGGTCGGGTCAGATCTGTCGGACGCGGCGTGGGGTTGCTCGATCACGGCGTTCTGGCGGCCTTTTGCAGCGGGTGAGGTGTCAAATCCTAGCTTCTTGAGGGTGCTGAGTCCAATGGAATTGGTGGTTCACTCCCAGAACGTCTCCTTGCGGTGGCTTTAACTCCGGTCGGTGGTTTCGGCTTCAAGCTTCTCCGGCGTACTCCGATTCGCTCCTTTCTCTCTCTTTCTCCTCACTTTTCTTCGTGCTCTAGCTTCCTCCTGTTCCTCTCTATTTATAGCATCTCAAATCTACTCCAGATAATCTCAAATCCTCCGATTTGGATAAACCTATATTTTTCCCTTTTTAGATTCGATTTTTATCCCGGCGATTTAAATGTTGATCTCTTGTTTTTCTTTGATTTATCTGATGGATTTGGCTTTATCTTGACATCAATCCAAAAGATTTGAGAAAAAAGGGCCGATTTCGTCTTCATTGGATCTGCTCCGACTTCTCCTCGCGTTTGTCCGGGTGAGGAAGACGACCCACGCGCGACGCACGCGTTTTTCTCTCGGCCAATCGCATGCTGCCACGTGGTAGCCCAGGGAAAAAAAAGAAAAAAATTTTCCGAGCGCGCGGGGGGATTCGAACTCGGGACCTCAGGCGTTTTCACACGTTCCAGGCGCATACACGAACCAGCTGAGCTGGCCCAATTTCTTGATTTTTCTAATTTCGCAAATTGCATATATGCAATGCGATTTTTCTATGTTTTTGTATTTTTTGAAATTTCAAAAATTTGTAAAAATTGTTTATACTTATTATTGCTATTTCTGAAATCTTTTTTTTTCAAAATTGATTTGTTTTCCTATTTATTTTATTTTTTTTGAATATTTTTATTATTTTTGGTAAATTAGAAAAAAATTGGGAAAAATTGAAAAAAAAAACTGAAGATTATTGAGAATTGATTATTTTTGAAAATTATTGACTCCTATGGCAAAAATGGGGTGTTTACAAAAACCAATGGTTAAAACCATACACAATCTCAAATGGTGAACAATGAGTAGTGCTATATAAAGCCCTGTTATATGCAAACTCCACAAATGGTAGACAATCCTTCCAAGTCCTAATGTTCTTCTCTATGATTGTCCCTAACAATTGAATTAAAGTCCTGTTAACCACATCAATTTGCCTATCAATTTGTGGGTGACAGATAGTTGAAAACATTCGTTTAGTTTCCAACTTTTCCCACAATACTCTGCAAAAATGACTAAAAAATTTCTCATCTCGATCACTAACAATGCTTCTAGGTATACCATGCGGACGCACTACCTTTCTAAAGAACAAATCAACAATGTTTTATAGCACACCCAGTTTTACGACAAGGAATGAAATGAACCGTTTTAAAAATTCTATCCACAACCACAAAATTAGAATCTCGACCATGCCTAGGCCTAGATGATCCAAACCCACAAAAATCTATGGAAATTTTATCCATGGCTAAACGAGGAATGAACACTATACTCATATAACCAATCTAAGAAGTCATCAAAAACAAGGAATGGGATGACGATACTTTACTGTAAGGTTGTTGATGGCGCGGCAGTCAACACACATTCTCCATGTCACATCCTTCTTAGGCACCAAAATCACAGGCACTGCACATGGACTCATGCCCTTTTCTCATGAAACCCTTCTCCATTAACTCATCTACCTACCTTTGGAGTTCTTTTTGGAAAGACATTTTCAAAATCCTGCACAAGAGACACAACCACACTAGGCAAAGCATTAGATAATTCGTTAGTAGTCAAACATGTTTTTTTTAAAAACCAAAAACAACATAGGTTACCTCATCACTAACGCTCTCCTTACTACAACTCGCTCTTGCCACACACTCTCCTTTTGTAAGGCTGCCCTCCTCCTTTTTCACTCACCACCAAAGTTTATCCCCCTTCAACTTGGCCTCTCACACTCTTTCTGGGCCTTCCTCTCGTTTCCTTTTGATCTTGACTCTTAATTCCCTTTTTCTTCTCATTGTCTTTTACTCTCTCACTCTCACTCTACTTTTCACTCACCTTATGTTTTGCAAACGACTGTTGTAGCTGCAACTGGTCCTCATACACTTGTTTGGGTGTTAACGGTTTAAGATTAAAGCTTTTCCCTTGGTGAACAAGCGTATACTTGTTAAAAAGCCATCATGAACAACCATTCCTATCAAATTGCCATGGCCTCCCCAACAACACATGCATGCTTGCATTGACACTACATCACATAACACCTCATCCTCATACCATTCCAATGTGAAAACCAATCAAGGCTTGCTTACTCACCTTAGTCTCACCACTATCATTCAACCACTGCAATTTATATGGACTAGGGTGTCTAACAGTTTTGAGCCCCAGCCTCTTAACAATAAAATTACTCACTACATTGGTGCAATCCCTCCATCAATGATCAAACTACAAATGTGATCTCCTAGATAACATCTAGTATGAAATATATCTCTCTTTGCACCTCTTCTTCTACCTTCACCTGCACATTCAAAGCTCGCTTCACTACTGCCACTAGCCTTCCCATTGCAGGCTCCTCATCATCACTAGCATCCTCTAATGGAGGCATATCATCCTTCTTCACTATCCCCCTCAGTCTCATACTCCCCATCATCAGTAAAATCATCACACGCCTATTTGGACATTGACTAGCAATATGGCCTCTACCTTGACATTTAAACATCTAATGTCACGATTCTAGAAGTAGAAGATTCAGGGTTACCTTGATTACTAGGAGTAGAACCCACTTACCTCAGCTCCCCTTTTGGTTTGGTGGGTAAAGGCTTCTTCTTCTTCTTCCATTGATTAGTCTTCCAAGTGGATGAACCATTACCCTGTGGAAAACCGTGCATTACTACTTACCTTTCCTCTTGTGTGGTTCTCAACCTTTATAGCCATGTGAACCATATCCTCCAATTCTACATAATGCTGCAATTGAACCACATTTTGATTTCTCTATTCAACCCAGCAAGAAACCTAGCCATTGTAGCCTCTCTATCCTCCTCTACATTCGCCCTAATCATAGTGACTTCCATCTCCTTGAAATACTCATCTACACTTCGGCTTCCCTGCCTCAGAGTTTGCAACTTGTTGTGCAATTCACGATAGTAATACGTAGGCACAAACCGCTTCTTCATCACTCTTTTCATCTCTTCCCAAGACTCAATAGGTGGCTCGCCACTCTCCTTCTCCTATTAACATTAGTTGATCCCACCACACTATAGCATAATCCGAAAACTCAATAGCAGCAAGTTTTACTTTCTTTCTCCCACTATAGTTGTGACAATCAAACACCATCTCTACCTTCTTCTCCCACTTAAATACGCCTCGGATCATTCTTCCCTTGGAAAGGAGGAATCTTCATCTTTATGCTACTTAATTGATTATCCTCTCTATTCTATCGCCTCTATCTTCCCAATCCCTAGTTCCTCTATTCTGACCACTATAATCCTCTATAACTCCCGATAGAAGGCTCATCAAAGTCATCATCCGACATTTCATCTCCACCCCTCGGTACTGTTCTAGAACAACTCCCCCCTCTACGTCCTTGGAATATTTGTGGATGCTCTAGTCTTTGCTCTACCGTCC
>JBBMOL010000981.1:0-54369 GCA_037954665.1 Laguncularia racemosa | reverse complement strand
TTACGAGAGTTTATTCTTTTCATCATGAATCATTACTATTTCTCTAGATTTCTTGTTATCACTGTAGATTCTATGGAGGAGTAGATTTATATGCCTTACATCTTGTGAAACTCTAAACCATGAGATTGAATTACTTATTGATTATTTTAAAGTTTTTGTCTTTGTATCTATTCATGTGTTTTACTGCTGTGTAATTAATTTATGCGCATGAATTGATTACATGTATGATTCTTGTTAAATAGAGAGAGGTCTCATCTAATAGGATGGATCTTCATGAATGGAAAGATTACATGTTTTACCTAAAGGTAGGAAAACTTCCATTCTACATAAAGATTTAATCTTTAATTGGGAATTGTGAACTTAATGAAATCTTATAAGGCGATAGTGAGGGAGAGATCCCTACTATTCCATATAAGGTTATTAAGTTATTAACTTGAGGGAATAATTAATTTAATTGAGAATTCTTGCATTATAAAGCATAAAGAATTAATTAGTCAACACCTTATTATAAGAAAATTAGGGTTTAGAGTGGATCAAGATGAAGTATATGCCTTTGTGATTGAATTTATTTATTTCAATGATTATAATTAATCTTAGGGTTATTAGATTAGTAATTAGTAATTTAATTTATTAATCTCACATTGAAAATTAGACTAGATAGTAGAAAACCAATAATATTAATATTTGTTTCTAAGATCCTTGAGGACAATACCCATTACTATCTATACTACATTAGATAGGTGTACTTGCCTAGTTAGGTCATTAGATTTCTTTAGGTTTATAAATTTATAATTTGATACGATTGGATAATGACCCACCATTAACTTAGCTTATGCTCTATTGTTTAGGTTAATTGATAGTAGGAAGTCGACTTGTTGCAAGTTCCATGCTACTTGCTCTATCGGTAACCTATCTAAATCAACTTCTGGATCATGTGCTTCTAAAATGATCATGTTAATGGTAGAGCCATGATTGGGAAGTGGTTATTGTTGACATTGGAAGTGAGTGACTCAACGAAATCTAACTACACTACTCCTACATCGATTACATTATAGATTTTATTCTTAACTCTCTAGCACCTATTTATAGAATGTCCTACCTTCCCTATATGGTATTCGCATTGAGGTTGGGGTCATAGGTTCTTGGCCTATATCTCTCATTGAGAATTTAAAGTTGATTAGATTATCAACCTTAAGGCTAGCAAAGACTTAGCTTAGAGGGATTGGGATTTGGTTGAATTATCTAGGAGGTCTATTGATTTGGGGTTAATTACTTGGTTATGGTTGGATTGAGGTGTTTATGGTTGGGTTTGGTGTTTGGAAAGAAAGGTGAGGGGTTGGCTTGCTGTTTCTACTGGAAGTAACCATGCCAATTGTGGCTTTTTTTCCTTTGATATTATTTAAAGGTTTAGATGATGTTGCCTTGGAAGTTTTATTGATTGGCAATTTTCTAGAGGTAATAGCACTCTCAATCCTACACCCTGTTGCTACCACTTTTGCAAAGCTTGAAGATGTTTACCTAATCAAGTGGGTGAAATAGGGTTTCTCTAATATATTGATGAAAATGAACATTAGCTCTTTCTTAAAGTTTGGAGTAATGATCTTTGCAGCCTGAGCCCTCTAATGTTGAGCATATTCTTTGAAGGACTCATTATGTTTCTTGCAGATACTCCCTAAATCCCACTCTAAGGGAGCAACTTCAATGTTGAATTTGTATTGCTCATAGAATGCCTAAGCTAACCTTTCCCAAGTGTTGATTTGATTGAAGTCCAATTGTGCATACTAAGCTAAAGTAAGTCCAGTGAGACTATCTTGGAAAGTTTGCACCATTAGTTTGTCGTATTGAACATATTTGCCCATTTTTCAAGCATATAGTCTGGTGTGCATCTTTGGGCATCTAGTGCCATTGTACTTCTCAAACTTTGGCACCTTAAATTTCTTAGGATAGATAATGGCATTAAAAACTGTTAAATTGGTGATGCTAATTGGCTTGTATCCATATGGTCTTTCCAAAGTTCTTATTTTGTCAACAAACTACTAGTAAAGCTTTCTCTCAATCTCCTTTTTTCTTTCCTCCATCTATCTTTATGGAGTTTCGGGATGGTACAAGATTCGAACTCCTAACTTTGGGTCGATATCAAACATTGTGATGAGATCCGGGATGAGAGCCAAGCCGGAAGAAGAAATGTGGATCCTCTTGAAGTGCCACCTGGACCGATCACAAGAAATCGAGCAAAACGATTCAAGGAAGCACATAACGGGTTGATAAAGGTTGTCCACGAAGCCGGAAAGGATTGGAGCAATCATGAAGTTGGAACGGATTGGAACAACCATGGGAAGACCCTTACTTTTGTACAAGTTATACTGGACATGGGTTGAAGAGGGCGTGTATTTTCAAGGCACGACCGTGTATGGAGTCAAGCAAATCTACAAAAAGATACACGGCTAAAGTACACGGGCATGTATGTTGCCAGAAGTTGCACAGAAAGATACACGACCAAAGTACACGAGCGTGTATGTTGCTAGAAGTTGCACAGAAAAGTACACGAGCGTGTACACGGCCGTGTATCCCCTGTCGGCCAGCTTGTTCTGTTTCATGTTTTTATGCCACTTAACTAAACTATGTCGTTTTGGACTTGTTTTACACGAATTGTAACCCTAGTATAAAAGCTCCTAGGGTTTAGAACAACTTAGATTAGACATCTTTGAACATTAAACATCTTTGAGAGACACCTCTCTTGGTTCTTCAAGAACTAAATCGAACTTATCGGATTGATTTCCGTGGCGTTCATCCCGACTTATCAATCAGTCTTTCATCCCGATTGTGGCGTCTTCACTTTATACTAAGGTTCTTGTCTCGCTTATAAACAACGGGTCGCGATTTCCACTTTAGGTGTTTGGGCATCTCAGGCAACGAATTTTCGAACGTATTAGTATTGGGTTTCGTCACGGCTTGGCATGGTTCGTATCAGTTTGGTATCAGAGCTTAGGTTTGTCAAAACATCAAGTTCGGTTGAGGAAGGTAATATCAAAAACCCTAACTCCAATCGTTCATATCCATTGTTAGCATTCAATTCTGCAATATTAATTGTCTTTTGATAGTGTAGTATTTACTAATTGATTGTAAAAAAGAAGAGTAAAAAATCACGACAAAAAAAAAGAAGGGAAAAGAAAAGAAAAGAGAAACGTGATCAAAAGCCAAAAACAGAGACAAAAAAAAAATTCAAATAGAAAAATAGAGGAAAATTTTACGAACCCTAGAGTTGGTTTTGAATTCTACGGAAGGAAATTGGTGTAGTTCGGGTTAGTTCCAAGAGAATTGAGAAGAGGAAATTGGTGAGTGATATCATCGTTGTTTGTGAGAATACACGAGTGACTGTGTGATATCATCATTTGAGTGAAACACGTAAGGGAGTGTATCGTGAGGTTTGATCATATATATATTTGTGTTGTACTAATTTTTTCTGCAGGAACTATGTCGAGACAACATTCTCCTGAAGGTGAGAGGGGAAGGTTTGATGCTAGGTTAGTAATTGAGGCAATGAGGGGAGAAATGGAGAGGATGTTCCAAGAGGGAATGGAACAAATTCATGAGACGGTAGAGCAAAAACTAAAGCAATCCACAAACGTATTCCAAGGGCGTAAGAGGGAGAGTCATTCTAGGAGAGTATCGAGTAATGGAGATAAAATGTTGGATGATGATTTTTATGAGCCTTCTGTTGGGAGTTATAGAGGTTATAGTGGTCGGAACAGAGTGACTAGAGATTGGGAAGATAGAGCAGATAGGAAAAGAGAGAATATATTTCATACTAGATGTTATCTAGGAGATCACATTTGTAGTTTGATTATTGATGGGGGAAGTCGCAGTAATGTAGTGAGCAATTTTATTGTTGAGAGGCTGGGGCTTAAAACTGTTAGACACCCTAGTCCATATAAATTGTAGTGGTTGAATGATAGTGGTGAGACTAAGGTGAGTAGGTAAGCCTTCATTGGTTTTCACATTGTTAACTGATACGAACCACGCCAACCCGTGACGAAACCCAATACCAATACGTTCGGAAATTCGTTGCCTGAGATGCCCAAACACCTAAAGTGGAAACCGCAACCCGTTGTCTATAAGCGAGACAAGAACCTTGGTATAAAGTGAAGACGCCACAATCGGGATGAAAGACCGATTGATAAGTCGGGATGAACGCTACGGAAATCAATCCGATAAGTTCGATTTAGTTCTTGAAGAACCAAGAGAGGTGCCTCTCAAAGATGTTTAATGTTCAAAGATGTCTAATCTAAGTTGTTCTAAACCCTAGGAGCTTTTATACAAGGGTTACAATTCATGTAAAACAAGTCTAAAACGACGTAGTTTAGTTAAGTGGCATAAAAACGCGAAACAGAACAAGCTGGCCGACAGGGGATACACGGCCGTGTACACGCTCGTGTACTTTGGCCGTCTACTTTTCTGTGCAACTTCTAGCAACATACACACCCGTGTATCTTTCTGTGCAACTTCTGGCAACATACACGCCCGTATACTTTAGCCGTGTATCATTCAGTGGATTTGCTTGACTCCATACACGGTCGTGCCTTGAAAATACACACCTTCTTCAACCCGTATCTAGTATAACTTGTACAAAAGCAAGGGTCTTCCCATGGTTGTTCCAATCCGTTCCAACTTCATGATTGCTCCAATCCTTTCCGGCTTCATGGACAACCTTTATCAACCCGTTATGTGCTTCCTTGAATCGTTTTGCTTGATTTCTTGTGATTGGTCCAGGCGGCACTTCAAGAGGATCCACATTTCTTCTTTCGGCTTGGCTCTCGTCCCGGATCTCATCACATTGGATTGAACCTAGAGCTGATTTCCTCATTTTTAGGGGTGGAATTTCGATTGCTTTTCCCTTTTAACCCCTGAATGGCCTTCTTGAATTGGTTAGGTAGATTGAAGGAGAGTAAGACTTTCCACTAGCAACTTAACTTGATCATTGAGGTTCTGCATTATTTGCTCAAATGAAATCCTCCTTTGATTAGTAGTATTGTCGTTGGCATTGCTGTTGTTGTTGCTTGACATCTTGGCTCTAAAATGGGTGTTATATAGACTTCTTATGGGGTTCAACCGCTTAGGTGCTATCTTGAAACCTGGGTAGATCAACACTGGAAAAATTGTTAGTTTAAATTTTTTTTTAATAAAATGAATGCATTTATGATTCAAGCAGATGTAATTATGGAAACCGACAAGTAATTGTTAAAGAAAAAATTATGGGAATTTTATTAAAGTTGGAAATTTCAAAGTTTTGATTACATTGTAGAAAAATAAAACAACCTAATGTCTAATTCTTCTAACTTTTTTCTTAGCAATTGGTTCTCATAAGAGCTTCCTCTTTTTCTGGTGATTTGGCATTGGGCCTTTCTTCGTTCCTTTCCCTTGAGTGGTTAGCACTTCTAACTCCTTAATCTTCTATTAAGCTATCCTTAATTGGGCTTCTAGAGCTTTGTTCTTTTGATGGGACTCTTTGAATTTGTTCTTCTAGGTATCTACTTCAGGTTCTACACTATCAAAGTGAACTTTCATCCGAGCTTATACTTGTTTCATATAGGTTTTCATCTCTAAGCATGGGTTACTTGGTGCAGAACGTGTGATATCGGGAACTCAGTAGACTCTTTTTCCGATCTTGTATAGTTGATTAATGATGAAGTCTCTGGTGGCCTAATTTTTTCTAACTTGACTATCAAATTCGCTTAAATCAATATTAGGGCTTTCAATTCAGGATTCCCACAAAGCCTTTATTCCTAATAACTTAGCTACTTTATCAACTATTATCATGCTAAGGTCTTGGTACTCTAATGTAATTAATTGTAGTGATGGTTTATGGACTATATTTTGAATAGTGCTGAATTAATGGACTACTGAATGTGGATAGTAGCTTACACACCAACTGAGTTCGATTAATGGGACTACTTGAAAGTCTTTGCACCTTAGGATGATTTTGTTGCAGTTACTCTATTTGGCAGTCCATAGGATGTCATTCACACTAAAGCTTTCAAGTAGCTTGACCTAAGTGTAGCTAAGATTGTCATTAGGTAATTTCATTTTTTCTCCACAAGATTTAATGAGGTCAATTTGGTAGGCCAATGATCATCTAATCATATTCAGCCAGAAGCATTTGATGTAGCTTATGAACCAGATTAAGATAAGGTTGATGTTACTTCTAAAGATGACATGCTTTTTCCTCTTTACAAAATTTAAGTTATGAATTTGTTTAGCTAAGAGGGTAGGAATATTGGAATTTCCTTTCAGAAATTGGGTCACTAGCTCAGCTACCTTATAATGAATGTAGAAGACAAAAAAGGAGAGTTCTAAATGCTAATAGTATATAAGGATGGACCTGGTTCTGTATGTAATTTTTGAGGTCCCCACAAAGAATGCCCTTCTTATCTTCAACATCATATTGGGTTCAAACCATGGTTACAAGTTCGTTAGATGGATGTAATGCCAATTATACTTCTCAAATGCTTCATTGGTTACTAATTTATGAATTCCCAACATCCTACTAAAAATGCTAGCTGGCCTTAATTTTAGCTCTGGTATGTATACTTCGTTGGCCAGTGGAGGGGCTTGAAGAAGTTGAGTGTATTCCTCTATTATTGGTGGGATTTTATGTAGGCTAAGAAAAAATGCCATGGACTCTAATTTTTAGAAATGCATCGAAGCTTGGATTAAGGAAATATTGGATTCAATCTTCATGAGGGATAGAACCAACCTAATCTTGTCATTAATGTAAGCCTGTTCTTCAGGATGATAGAGGGCAAGCTAGAAATCCAATATAAGCTTTTGGGTCTAGGGGCTTCTCAACATTAGCCATCTAGAAGATTACAAGGAAAGATTACTGTCAAGTCTAGTTTTTGTCCTTTATTCTTTATTTCTATTCTATACTATCTAAAAACCATAAACTAAAAAAAAAAAAAAACTTTATTTTTATATATTATTGTCATTTTCACTTTTTATTGTATTTTTGTTCCTAAAAATTTATTTATACTAAGATTTTTACTTATTTAATTTAATTTTCTATAATTTTCATTTTTATATTTTTTATTTATAAGATCTTAGCTTATACTAAAGATCTTTATTTTTATTATTTTTTTCTAGATTTTTAGACTTTTAGATTTGAGCTAAAGATTCTTATTTTATTAATGATTTTATTTAATTTTTTACATATTAATGTTTTATCTAATATATATATTTATTTAAGATATTATTTAATTAAATTATATATTTTTATTACTAAAAACTTTATTTAATTAATTTTTTTAGATTTTTATTTTTCACCATTAGGCGGTGGTTTACACCACGAGAACTTAATGGGTACTTCAAATTAATTTTTTTTTTCTATTTTTTTGGCTAAAAAATACAATAAAATAAATGAAGAAAATGCAAAGAAAATAAAATAGAAATAATAATAAAAAATTACACCAACGGGGTTGCTAAGTAGCATGTGAGTCTGATTGGGTCATTGGTCGGATTGAGTCGTAGGTTGGATTGCGAGTTCGGAGGTAGCTGGACAATGGTGTTTATTTTGAGCACTCTAGCGATCGTTGAGGGTGGTTGGAGTGTCAAACTTGAGGTTTTTGAGGGTGAAGATTCAATTAGTGGTGTTAGTTTTAGCTGAAAACTAGCCTAGAGGGGTGTTTTAGAGGTGGCTGAGAGTAGCGGTTGTGGTGGCTCTTTGATCCCGTTGATCTAAGAAAAATTAGGCCAAAAGATAGGGCTTTTCCTCTTCTACGTGACCTAAGGAATCTATTGGTGCCTAAATGGTCGTTTAAGGTTATGTGTGGGTAGAGCTATCCTAGAGAGAAGGTGGTGGCCAATGGTGTGGGTATTTTTAGAGAGAGAAAGTGGTTGTGTGAGCTTGTGGGTGTATGTTCATAGTGATTTTGAAGGTTTTTAAAATTGTGATACCTTAGCTTAATTATAGGACTATGGATGAGCTCGGGATAGCTTGGATAAGCATGAATTAGTTCATGCGCAACCTCTCCTTGATTCGATTATATTCAAATTTTTTGTTTGAATTCATGCTTATCTAGTTTTTTGTTTTTTGTTTTTTTTGGCCAAATTTCACTTGATCCGCCTTGAAAAATGAGTGTGGGATGTTTGGATTCAAGCTTGTCTCTTTCTCACATTCATCGGCTAGAGATTGAAGATGATCATGTGTTGAGCACTTGCCTGAATCTAGCCAATCGGTTGCCACATGGTAGTTAAGGGGAAGAAAAAGAAAAAAAAAAACTTGCATGAAGTGCCGTCTAGAGGAATTGAACCTACATCCTGCACACTACACATTTCACACAGGCACAAGCATAAATTAGTTGGGCTGGCCCTTTTCTCATTCTTTACATGCAACTAATTTTTATATAAGTTAACGGTCTTAATTAATTTTTATTGATTTGAGGTTTCCAAGCTTAATTTAGAATCCCTTTTAGAGTCACTTTTATTGAAAATATTCATGTTTTTTAATTATTTTTTGTCATTTTGTCCTTTTTATAATTTTTTTTATTTTCATTTTATTCACTTATTATTATTTTTCTTTTTCTTTTTCTTTTCTTTTCTTTTTTTATTTTTATTTTTTTATTATATATATTTTTCGTAAACCAAGCTTTTTATTATTACTATTGTTATTTATTATTTATTTATTTATATATTTTAAACAAATCTAGATAAGAGTAAAAATGATGTGTTTATAGTTGCCTCTACCCCAGCCTACCCCTTTTTGTAATGAAGTTCAACTAGAACTTTACTACAATGACAAAAAAAAAAAAAAGATATGATTTTTGCCCTAAGTCTATAATGACACGCTTACTACTAACAAGATATGACTCTAATGTTTGCCACCTATTGAAGAGGATGGTCTTAAGTGTGGTGCCATTTACTAACGAGAATAGACTTAAATGTGTTGCTAGCTATTGACAAGCTTGGACTTAAGAGGATTGCTAGCTGCTAATGGGACTAGACTAATTAGGTTGCCATCTACTGACAAACATAGACTTATAAGTTTTGCCATCTACTAATAAGGATGGCCTTAAATGTGATGCTATCTACTAATGGGAATGGACTTATAAGTTTTGCCACCTACTAATGAGGATGGACTTAAATGTGGTGCCATTTACTAATGAGAATGGACTTTAATGTGATGCCATCTACTGATAAGAATGGACTTATAAGTTTTGCTAACTATTCACGATGATGGACTTAAATGTTTTTCTAATTATTAACAAGGCTAGACTTACTTGATAAATGCTCTTTATGTCGATCTTTTGGGGTTTTTTAAAGTAAGTTGGAACATGATATCTAATAAAAATTACTTTACCAACGAATGGATCTTACTAATCTCATTGATTTCATCCTAGTGGTAGTTCCTTACTTGTCACTTGCTAAGCCAGAACACCCTAGCAGAATGTTTGCAACCAATCTTCTTAGTTATGTCATTTGTGTATGTAGCGAGATCAAATCTTCACTTGACTATAGCCTCCAAGGCATATCAACTTTTGAAATTGTGTTAGTCTTTTCTTCAGTAATAAAATTTCCTTAAAAAAGGATTAAATCATAATGAAGCATTTAACTGTTTGTCAACTATCTAATTTCAGTTTATGGGTATTAGCTTAGTTTATGTTTATAATGCAATGTAGAAAATCTAGGAAAATGAACTTATCAATGAAGTATATAGGCAAGGGTTGGTTAATGACCAATCCAATGTTGACAACTATAGAGGATATCAACTTTTCTTGTAAATAATGAAAATTTTGTCATAAAAAGATTAGTATCATCGACGATCTCATTAAGTTTGGTAAAAGATTTCATTGATTACTCATAGGTAATACAATTTCACTACATCTGAATTAATAAGGCCTCTTAAATTTAGGTTATCTATATTAGCTAGCACTAATGCCCCCCCATATTAAGACTTTCTTTACAACATAGGGTCCTTCATAATTTAAATCAAATTTTCCTTTAGGGTCCTATACATTTGGCAACACTTTCTTCAACATTAAATCTCCCTCTTTGAAACTTCTCGGTTGTACCTTCTTATTGAATGCCTTAGCTATCTTCTATTAGTAGCAATAACCATGGCACAATGTTGTGAGTCTCTTTTCATCAATCAGATTTAGCTAATCAACCCCTTTCTTTACCCATTCTGCTTCATCAAGCTATGTTTCTACTAGTACCCTAAAAGATGAAATTTCTACTTCTATGGGCGGCATGACCTTAGTTTCATATACTAGTAAATAGGGAGTGGCTCTAGTCGAGGCTTTTATCGAGGTTCTGTATTCCATAAGGGCGAACAGTAGCATCTCATGCCAATTGGTGTAAGTGATTTCCATTTTTTCGATAATTCTCTTAATATTTTTATTAGCAATCTCATCCGCGCCATTCATCTGAAGACGATATGAAGTTGAATTTCTGTGGTTGATTCCAAATTGTTGACATGTCTTTATTACTAATTTATTGTTTAGGTTGGTTCCTTGATCGGTAATGATGGATTCAGGTGCCCCATACTTGGCAATTATATCTCTTTTTAAGAACTTAATGACCATTCCTTTAGTCACATTGGTATATGAAGACACTTCAACCCATTTGGTAAAATAGTCATTAGCTACTAAAATGAACTTGTACTCGTTTGATGCTTTCAGAGTTATTGGACCAATCATATCAATGCCTTACATGGAAAATGGCCAAGGGGCTGACAACACGTGTAATTCTTGAGGCGGAGCGTTTTTATTAGCATAGATTTGGCATAAGTGATAATGCCTCACATGTTTAATACAACCTATTTCCATAGTCATCCAGAAATAACCCATCCTCATGATTTTGTGGGCTAGCATATATCCGTTCATGTGTAACCCACAAACTCCCTCGTGTATTTCTTACATCAGGGTATTCGCTTCCTCTTTGTCAACACACCTTAATAGAGTAGTATCAAAGGATTTCTTATATAATGCAGAATCGTTGAGTAAAAAATGTGCTGCTAATCTTCTTAATGCTCTTTGGTCTTTCCTATCTACCTCCTCTAGATAAGTGCCATTTTGAAGGAGTACCTTGATATCATGGTACTAGGGCTTTCAATTTTAGCTCTCATCAGTCACTAGGCAGAAAGTTGGCTTGTCTTCAATTTTGATCTTTAAAGGTTGAATCTCTACATCGTTTGAGATTTAAATCATGGATGCCAATGTTGCCAGAGCATTAATAAATTGATTTTGGATTCTAGGCATATACGTGAATTTTTTTTTTTAGGAACCTTTCCACCAATTTGCTAAGATGTTGGTGTTACGGTATTAATTTGCTATCTTTGGTTTTATATTCTCCCAAGGTATAGAGAATAATTAAAGATGGGTCTCCATATATTTCCAATTCTTGGATACCCATTTCTAATGTCATCTTAAGCCCCATGATACAAGATTCATATTATACTACATTGTTAGTATATGGGAATGCTAACTTCATTGCTATAGGAAAATTGTTATCTTCAAGAGATATCAAGATTGCCCTTATTCCACATCCGAAAACATTTGCAGCTCCATAAAAATACAACTTCCACTGCTGACCTTCTGATCTTTTGTTGACAGTGACCATAATTCCTTCATCTAGAAATAAAACTTATGAGATTTCTAACATATCTTTCCCTGGATATTCTTCCAACTAGTTTGCCACAGCTTGTCCTTTTACTAAACTTTGATTTACATAAGTGATATCAAACTCTAAAAGCAACATTTGCCATTTAGAGATTCTTCCCACCAAAGCTGTTTTTTTTTTTCTTTTTGCTAAATATCGTAGCAGATTATGTTTGGTCAATAACTTGGTGGAATAATATAGGGTATATTGCCGAAGCCTATGCATTACCCATACTAAAGCATAGTAAGTCTTCTCAACTTCTGAATATCTCTATTCTCCTTCAATGAACTTCTTGCTTAGATAATATATAGGGTACTCCTTTCCTTTTGTTTTGTCATTTTTCCCTAGCATACAACATATGGATTTAAGGAGTGTGGTCAAATACAAGAATAAAGGCCTCCTAAAGGTGGGAACTGTCAGGACTAGAGGATTCATCAAATATCCTTTGATTTTTAAAAAAAAAAAAAGGCTTTTTGACATTTTGCATCCTATTTTGTTGTGACATTCTTCTTCAAGAGCTTATGTAGTTCAACCTTACCAATAGATCCCTTACTTCTTTAAGGGTCTGTAGGGCTAGCATCTCAACAATTGCTTTTACCTTTTTTGGGTCTACTTCAATCTCCCTCCGACTGATAACAAACCTTAAGAGCTTCCTTGATGTTACTCCAAACGTACACTTCTCAGGATTTAGCTTTAATTGGAATTTTCTAAGCCTCTCAAACAACTTCTTGAGGACTTTCACATGATCTTCCCCTTCATGAGACTTAGCAATCATATCATCAACATATACCTCCACCTCTTTATGCATCAGGTCATGGAATAGTGTTACCATAGCTTGCTGATAAGTTACTCCCACATTCTTCAAACCAAAAGGCATAACTTTATAGCAAAACATTCCCCATATAATGATGAACGTTGTTTTAGTTTTGTCCTCTTTTGACATTTTAATCTGATTGCACCCTAAAAAACCGTCCATGAAAGAGAAAAGGTGGTTCCTTGGAATGTTATTTACTAAGACGTTGATGTGTGGCAACAGGAAATTATCTTTTGGCATTGCTTGGTTCAAGTCTCTAGAATCAATACAAACTTAAATTTTCTCGTTTTTCTTAAGGGTAGGCACTACATTTGCCACCCATTCTGAATGGTCTGATACCTTAATGAACCCGACTTCTAATAACTTCTTTACTTCTTCTTTGATTTTCAACAAAATGTCGAGTCAAAACCTCCTAAGCTTTTGCTTTCTCGGTCTAAAGTAAGCTTTTGTGGGTAGCTTATGAATCACTATCGAAAGATTAAGCCTTGGCATATCTTTATAGGATCATGCAAACATGTCTAGATACTTGGATAATAATTGGAACAATTCCCCCTTATGTCATTCTAAAAAACTATTCCCAACCTTAAGTTTCGTAGGGCTTTCATCCGTACCTGATAAGATCACATTATACTTATATTTTCTTTTGGACTTATATTAAATTTATTTCAATATTATAAGAAAATATAAAGAAATGATACTTAATGGTGTTTTTTTTGTGAAAATACAGGTTTTGAGGACCCAAAAGTAAATTACAAGTTAATTGGAGGAGTTTTTCACAAAATTGAAGAAGTGAGAGAAGGATTACACTGAAGGCCGCCGGCCTTGAGCCGGCCTATATTAAACCGGCCTCAAAAAGAAGTAAAGCCGTCGGCCTTTAAACCGGCCTTGAGCCAGCCTTCATTACTCCCCGGATATCCATTGCGAGAATCTCTCCAAAATCGTATCCTAATTAATTTGCTGACTCAAATCCTCATCAGATCCACCTCATCCCCCCCCTCTTGGATCTATAAATAGACCCCTTGTGTGAACCTTGGAAGCATCCCTTTTTGTTGGAGAATCCATCCTTTCTTTTGTTTAGAATTCTTTTTCTTCTTCTTTGTTCTAGCCTCATTAGAATTTCTTTAGGTACTTTAAATTTTTCCAAAGTTTAGTTTGAAGAAAGAATGTCATTTTGTTGAAGTTTGCTTTCAATTGAAGAATTCAAGGAGTCATTTTGGAAGATTGAAGCTCTTGAAGATTATAGCAATTGTTCCATTTACTTTATTTTCTTTTATGCCATTTATTAGTTTAATCTTGTTGTTTAATATGAATTCCATTGCATCTATTTATTTCAATTGTTTTTATGCAATTCATACTATAATGTTCTAAATCATCCTTGTGGGAAATTGGATGAAACCCTAGAATGTTAAAAGGATAATTGTAGCCATGTTATATGATTAGGAATTATTAGGATTATTCATGATTGCAATTCCTTTGATTTCAATTATAATTGGTCTTTCATTATAATTGTTAGAAATCCTTTTGATACGGGAGTTGATGAGGATTTGTTAGGAATTCTTAATTAGATTGATTGTCAATACGGGAGTTGCGATAATTGGTTTAATTAGAGTCTATGGAGGGCACAATGCAATGTTTCTTGTTAATTAATCACTAAGGGATTAGGGTTAATTGATTTAGGGCATTAGTTGTTTGTAGCATCGGGAGGTGTATGAACATAATTTTGATTCCTTGGTTAATTGGAGACGCGGAAGCCGACTAATTAATTTAAGGTCAACATCCCTAAAAAGGATTTTCTAAACTCACTTGAATAAACTTATAACCACAAGTTGATATAACATGGTAGCAATTTGATTAACAAATCTAGGGTGAATTCTAATTTCCCTTGTTCATAATTGATAGATTCTTCATAAAATTTTCCTTGTTGCTTTAAGTTAAATTTTTAGATTAGACATTTCAAAACCCCTTTTTAATCACCTAGCTATTGATAAGAATTGCCATAGATCTAGTACTCTATTGGTTCCTCGAGGGATCGACAACCTTACTTTTCACCACTTTATTACTTGATACGACCAGTGCACTTGCTGCAATTTACGCTCCCATTTTATATATACGTTCTGAGCGTATCAAGTTTTTGGCGCCGTTGCCGGGGATCTAATAGATATTAGATTTTGTAATTCTGTTGGTAATTTAGGCATAATTATTTTGTTATTTAATTTTTCTTATCATTGTGTGATCGTTTTCCATTCTCTTTAAGGGTCTTTTTATGCGCAGGAGTAGAAGTGCTGAACTTCTACCAATTAATCTTGAGATAGAACGCACTTTGCGACAACTTAGAAGAGAGCAGAGAAGAAAGGAAGAAGAGAACATGGCAGATGAGAACAACAATCAGATTCAAGGTGTTGGTAGAGCACTTCGGGAATACACGATACCTGTTGTTTCAGGTCCTGCAATTAGAAGACCAACAATTTAGGCTAATAATTTCGAGTTAAAACCAGCACTCGTTCAAATGGTTCAATCAAATCAATTTGGAGGATATCCAAATGAGAGTCCTGATGAGCATATTGCAGTATTTCTTCAATATTGTAATACAGTGAAAATGAATAATGTATCTGATGATGTAATTAGGCTACAACTTTTTCCGTTTTCACTTAGAGAAAAAGCTAGGGCTTGGTACAATTCATTGCCACAAGACTCTGTAACCACTTGGGTAGATCTCTCATCTAAATTTTTAAGGAGATTTTTTCCACCAGCTAGAACTGCTAGGTTAAGAAATGACATCACAAACTTCAGTAAGTTTAGTGGTGAATCACTTTATGAAGCATGGGAAAGATTCAAGGAGGCAATTAGAAAATGCCCCCATCATGGATTACCAGATAATCTCCTTATTGAGATATTCTATCTCAGTTTAGATGACACATTGAGATCTCTGGTAGATGCTGCTTCTGGTGGTGCACTAATGAGTAAGACATATGATGAGGCTAGTGCTTTGATAGATGAAATGGCCTCTAGTGCACATAATTGGCAACATGAAAGAGGTAAGTCTAGAGTGGCATCTGCCAATGACATGGACACCTTAACAGCTCAGATTTCTGCTCTTACCGCCCAGGTAAGTAAACTTACCTCTACACCTTCTTTCAATGTTAATCAAATTTCTTGTTGTGAGTTATGCTCAGGACCACACTCAACTCTTGAGTGCCCATCTGGAAACTTTTCCTCCTCATCCCATGGAGAGCAAGTAAATTTTGTCAACAATTTCCAAAGAGGTAATCAAGGACCTTATTCAAACACCTACAATCCAGGGTGGCGTAATCATCCAAATTTCTCATGGAGAAATGATAACAATGTACTTAAACCTCCTGGATTTCAAAAGCAAGGTCCTAATCATAATACTCCCCATCAACAATATCCTAATCATAATACCTCTTCTCAGCAAGGTCAGTCTAAAATGGAAGAACTCATGATAAGTTATATGCAAAAGACTGACACAATGTTGCAAAATCAACAAGCCACCATTAGGAATCTTGAAAATCAGCTTAGTCAAATGTCTCAACAGTTGAGTAATAGACCATCTGGGTCTTTACCTAGCAATACTGAGCAAAATCCTAAGGGTGTAAATGCTATTATGTTAAGAAGTGGTAAGGAATTGGTTGATAAGAAACTTGAGGAAGAGGAGGTTAACCTGGAAAAAGATAAAGGGAAACAAAAGGAAGAGGAATCAAAGAAAAATTCACCAAAAGTGAAAGCATATGTTCCTCCTATTCCTTTCCCAGGAAGGCTGAAGCAACAACAATTGGATTCACAATTTGCTAAATTTTTAGAAGTCTTTAAAAAATTGCAAATTAACATTCCTTTTGCAGAAGCACTTCAGCAGATGCCATCATATGCTAGGTTCATGAAGGATTTACTCACAAAGAAGAGGAAGATTGAAGGGAATGAACCGGTGATGCTTACAGGGGAATGTTCAATGATCTTACAGAATGATGTACCTAGTTTGCCAAGAAAACAAAGAGATCAGGGGAGTTTTACTGTTCCTTGCACCATAGGCAATTTTCATTTTGATAAAGTTCTTATTGACTCCGGTGCAAGTATAAATTTAATGCCTCTATCTATTTTTAGGAAATTGGGACTTGGAGAGTGCAAGGGAACTCATGTTACCTTGCAACTTGCTGATAGGAGCATCAAATACCCAAGAGGGATTGTGGAAAATGTCCTAGTGAAAGTAGATAAATTCATCTTTCCAGTTGACTTTATAGTCTTGGAGATGGAGGAGGATAAAGAGGTACCCATGATCCTTGGCAGACCATTCCTTGCAACAGGTAAAGCCTTAATTGATGTGGAACAAGGTAAGCTTACTTTAAGAGTTATGGATGAACAAGTCACGTTTAATGTGTATGAGGCTACAAAGAAATTTGATGACTGTAAATCCTGTTACACTATTGATAGTGTTGATGAGCTTTCCTCTGAGTTCATGGAAGAGAATGCAGGTGTGGACACGATGGAGTCAGTTCTTAGGGATTTAGATGATTGGAGTGATGGTGAAGATGAACCCCAAGAAGAACGTGTTGAACAAGTTTATGAATTCAAGACTCGACACTATGAGGAGCTGGGGACCACTGAGAAGAAACCGATGCCATCATTGACACAACCCCCGGTGCTTGAACTTAAACCTTTGCCTGGTCATTTAAAGTATGCTTATCTTGGAACAAATGATACTTTGCCAATTATCATTTCTTCTTCTTTGACAGGTGATCAAGAGCAACAACTTTTGGATGTTCTTAGAGAACATAAGGAAGCTATCGGGTGGACCATTGCGGATATTAAGGGAATTAGCCCTTTAATGTGTACTCATAGGATATTTCTTGAAGCTGAGTGTAAACCTACAGTACAACCACAAAGAAGACTTAACCCAACTCTTAAGGAAGTTGTAAAAAAGGAAGTGCTTAAATTGTTAGATGCAGGCATTATTTTTCCAATTTCTGATAGTAAATGGGTTAGTCCTGTCCAAGTTGTACCAAAGAAAGGTGGCATGACAGTGGTAAAGAATGATGCCAATGAATTGATCCCAACCCGTACTGTGACAGGGTGGCGAGTTTGCATAGATTATAGAAAATTGAATAATGCCACCCGTAAAGACCACTTTCCCTTACCTTTCATTGATCAGATGTTAGAAAAACTCGCAGGGCATGATTATTACTGTTTCCTTGATGGTTATTCTGGGTATAATCAAATTCATATAGCGTCCGAGGATCAGGAGAAAACCACATTTACTTGTCCCTATGGTACTTTTGCATTTAGGAGAATGCCCTTTGGTCTTTGTAATGCACCTGCTACTTTTCAGAGGTGTATGATGTCTATATTTTCTGACATGTTAGAGAATTTTATTGAAATATTTATGGATGACTTCTCTGTTTTTGGGAAGTCATTTGAATCATGTTTGGAAAATTTAGGCTGTGTGCTTAAAAGATGTAAGGAAACTAACCTACTTCTAAATTGGGAGAAATGCCATTTTATGGTACGAGAGGGAATAGTGTTAGGTCACAAGGTGTCAGAAAAAGGGATTGAAGTTGACAAGGCAAAAGTGGAAGTAATAGAGAAGTTGCCACCACCCACTTCAGTAAAAGGAGTCAGGAGCTTCTTGGGACATGCTGGCTTTTACAGGAGATTTATCAGGGACTTCTCTAAAATCTCTAGACCTCTGTGTAATTTACTTGAAAAAGACTCTACTTTTGTGTTTGATGAAAATTGTTTGCAGGCATTCAATATATTGAAGGAGAAGCTTAGCTCTGCACCAGTGATTGTTGCACCAAATTGGGAGATTCCATTTGAGCTGATGTGTGATGCTAGTGACTATGCCGTGGGAGCAGTACTAGGGCAAAGAAGAGGTAAGATCTTTCATGCTATATACTATGCAAGTAGAACCTTGAACGAGGCCCAGAAAAACTATGCCACAACAGAAAAAGAGCTATTAGCAGTGATATTTGCATGTGACAAGTTTAGGTCTTACTTGATAGGTTCTAAAGTAATAGTATACACAGATCATGCTGCTCTTAAGTATTTATTTGCTAAAGCTGATGCTAAACCCAGGTTAATTCGTTGGATTCTATTGCTGCAAGAATTTGACTTAGAAATTAAGGATAAAAAGGGAAGTGAAAATGTGGTTGCTGATCATTTATCACGTTTGGAATATGATTGTTTAGAAACACCCATCAATGAAAAATTCCCTGATGAGCATTTGCATGCAATAGACATCCATGAATTACCTTGGTATGCCGACATAGTTAATTACTTGGTTAGAAAAATCATACCATATGGTTTGTCATTCCAACAGAAAAAGAAATTTTTGCATGACGTGAAGAATTATTTTTGGGATGAGCCGTATTTGTTTAAATCCTGTGCTGACCAAGTAATTAGACGATGTGTGCCTAAAATTGAACAGCTTAGCATAATACAACACTGTCACTCCAAAGAAACAGGAGGTCACTTTGGGGTAGAAAGAACAGTAGCAAAAATTTTATCTTGCGGATTTTATTGGCCCAGTTTGTTTCATGATTGCAGGAACTTCATTATGACTTGTGCTCAATGCCAAAGGACTGGCAATATTTCAAGAAGACATGAATTACCACAAAATAATATACTTGTAATTGAACTTTTTGACGTTTGGGGAATCGACTTTATGGGTCCCTTTCCCTCATCTTTTTCAAACAAATATATTCTTTTAGCTGTTGATTATGTTTCAAAATGGGTAGAGGCAGTTGCTCTACAAACTAATGACAGTAGGGTTGTCATTAAATTTTTGAAAAAAAATATATTTTCAAGATTTGGGGTACCTAGAGCTATAATAAGTGATGGGGGAACACATTTTTGTAACAGGCAATTTGAGAAATTATTATTAAAATATGGAGTTACTCACAAAATTGCCACCCCTTATCATCCACAAACATGTGGACAGGTTGAGGTATCCAATAGGGAAATTAAGCGAATCTTAGAGAAAACTGTCAATGCATCCCGAAAGGATTGGTCTTTAAAACTTGATGATGCATTGTGGGCTTATAGAACAGCTTTTAAAACACCTATTGGAATGTCCCCCTACAAGATTGTTTATGGTAAATCATGTCACCTACCCGTGGAGCTTGAGCACAAGGCATACTGGGCCATAAAATATCTTAACTTTGAGTTGCAAGCTGCAGGTGAAAAGAGGTTGCTCCAATTGAATCAAATGGCTGAGATGAGAGAGGAAGCATATGAAAATGCGAGAATTTACAAGGAGAGAGCAAAGCGATGGCATGATAAGAACATCTTACAGCGGGAGTTCTTGCCTGGTCAAAGAGTTTTATTGTACAACTCTCGATTGAAGCTATTCCCAGGTAAGTTGAAATCACGATGGTCTGGACCATTTGAAATTGTTAATGTGTTTCCTTATGGTGCAGTTGAGTTGAAGGCAGAAGACAACCGTACTTTCAAAGTAAACGGTTATCTTCTCAAACATTACTATGAAGGGGAACATGTTGATAGAAACGCCACAACTGTGGATTTAGGAGATTCAAGAACTTGAACTGGAAAAGTCGGGCTAGCGACTATAAACTAAGCGCTTCATGGGAGGCAGCCCATGCTCAAAAAGTATATACACTAGTGTTGTTTAAAAAAAAAAAAAAAAAAAAAAAAAAAACTAATTCAAGGTTGGATAAGAGCCGCCGGTGCAATCAAGACACTCCAAGGATGACAGACATTTTAGGAGGAATTTTCTTCTTGATGAACAATTTTACACCAGGGAAGTACCAGTATTTCAATTTCTGCATTGACATTCGTTCCCTTAATTTTGTGATATATTAGGAACAATGAGGACATTGTCCAATTTAAATGTGGGGAAGGGATTATAAATGTAGAATTATAATGATTGCACACATCATGAGCTTACAAATCCCATGCTTTATTTATGTCCTTAAGTGTTTACCATCAATGGAATCTTGAAATTGACTTAGATTGGTGCCCCACTCGCCAACTGTTGTGATTAGTTTACATAGTTAAAATTTAATAGTAAAATCTCTAGAGAATGGGTTTACCCTATGTTTAGCCTTTGAACTTGAGATTGAGTCCTTAAGTTGAAAAAAACAAGCAAGTTTACTTCAAGGAAAAATTGGTTGGGATAAATCTCTCTTGAAATTTCTTTGAGAATACCTTAACACCTAGTGAAAGAGGTAAAGGAAATATTTTACTTAGTGATCCCTTAAAAAAAAAAAAAAAAAAGCCTTTACTCCAATAACTCAGGAGAGTGAGTTAAGAGTATCCAATCTTAAATGTTAGTGTGAGGAAGAGTTCGTAGGGGTCCCTTTAAAACCTGGTCACTTAGGCGATGAGCCCAGGATGTGCCGACTCAATGAACTCACAATAACGAGAAGGGCGGAAAGGAAAAAATATTAGTACCTTAATGCAAGTCAGGTTGACATGGGCGAGCTTTGGTCCCTCAAAAGAGTGAAGTCTCACTCCGCTGCCAATCAAGGCAAATAAAAAAAAAAAAAAGGGGGGGAGAAATTCTAGAAAAAAATGGATACCATATGCTTTCACTCCTTGTTATCTTGTTTAGAGAAGTAAAATTGAGGGAGATGATACTTGCTAATAACCAATGAAGTTTAAATGAATGTTTTTCCTTATGGACTAAGTATTGTTTTCTATTGTTAAACACTGGGATTAAAAATCTGTTGTATTTAGATTAACTACTAAATTTCAACTAGATATACTAGTTACAAATTTCAGTATGGTCAGAACAATGGGCACCAGAAGTTCAATGATGGATTTCTCTTGTTTAAATCAATTATTTTGCTTGAGGACAAGCAAAAGTTCAAGTGTGGGGATGTTGATAAGATCACATTATACTTATATTTTCTTTTGGACTTATATTAAATTTATTTCAATATTATAAGAAAATATAAAGAAATGATACTTAATGGTGTTTTTTTTGTGAAAATACAGGTTTTGAGGACCCAAAAGTAAATTACAAGTTAATTGGAGGAGTTTTTCACAAAATTGAAGAAGTGAGAGAAGGATTACACTGAAGGCCGCCGGCCTTGAGCCGGCCTATATTAAACCGGCCTCAAAAAGAAGTAAAGCCGTCGGCCTTTAAACCGGCCTTGAGCCGGCCTTCATTACTCTCCGGATATCCATTGCGAGAATCTCTCCAAAATCGTATCCTAATTAATTTGCTGACTCAAATCCTCATCAGATCCACCTCATCCCCCTCCTCTTTGGATCTATAAATAGACCCCTTGTGTGAACCTTGGAAGCATCCCTTTTTGTTGGAGAATCCATCCTTTCTTTTGTTTAGAATTCTTTTTCTTCTTCTTTGTTCTAGCCTCATTAGAATTTCTTTAGGTACTTTAAATTTTTCCAAAGTTTAGTTTGAAGAAAGAATGTCATTTTGTTGAAGTTTGCTTTCAATTGAAGAATTCAAGGAGTCATTTTGGAAGATTGAAGCTCTTGAAGATTATAGCAATTGTTCCATTTACTTTATTTTCTTTTATGCCATTTATTAGTTTAATCTTGTTGTTTAATATGAATTCCATTGCATCTATTTATTTCAATTGTTTTTATGCAATTCATACTATAATGTTCTAAATCATCCTTGTGGGAAATTGGATGAAACCCTAGAATGTTAAAAGGATAATTGTAGCCATGTTATATGATTAGGAATTATTAGGATTATTCATGATTGCAATTCCTTTGATTTCAATTATAATTGGTCTTTCATTATAATTGTTAGAAATCCTTTTGATACGGGAGTTGATGAGGATTTGTTAGGAATTCTTAATTAGATTGATTGTCAATACGGGAGTTGCGATAATTGGTTTAATTAGAGTCTATGGAGGGCACAATGCAATGTTTCTTGTTAATTAATCACTAAGGGATTAGGGTTAATTGATTTAGGGCATTAGTTGTTTGTAGCATCGGGAGGTGTATGAACATAATTTTGATTCCTTGGTTAATTGGAGACGCGGAAGCCGACTAATTAATTTAAGGTCAACATCCCTAAAAAGGATTTTCTAAACTCACTTGAATAAACTTATAACCACAAGTTGATATAACATGGTAGCAATTTGATTAACAAATCTAGGGTGAATTCTAATTTCCCTTGTTCATAATTGATAGATTCTTCATAAAATTTTCCTTGTTGCTTTAAGTTAAATTTTTAGATTAGACATTTCAAAACCCCTTTTTAATCACCTAGATATTGATAAGAATTGCCATAGATCTAGTACTCTATTGGTTCCTCGAGGGATCGACAACCTTACTTTTCACCACTTTATTACTTGATACGACCAGTGCACTTGCTGCAATTTACGCTCCCATTTTATATATACATTCTGAGCGTATCAGTACCCAAATTTACTTCAATGATTGGTTCATTAATGATAATTTTGCCTTGCTAAAATTGATGCCAACTCTTATGAATCTCATTCGAATTTTTGACATCTACTTCGACAACTAACCTAGTAGGCTTGAAAGTGATATTGACATTTTCATCATTTATAGGCATAAGATACCCTCTATTTTCATTGATTTCATTGGATATGAGGAATAATAGTGAATAGGAAAGCAAATAAGTAGTAGAAGAAAACTCATGAAGAGAAGAAGAAATTCAAATCTTTATTCATGGTGAGAGAAATATTTATTATCTATCAAGATTGAACTAAATCATGTTGGAATAGTAAAGATGAATTAAATGCTTCTCATGACCCTATCTCTAGTCTAAAGAGACCTATTGCCATTGATTGGGACTGGGAACTAGTTGTTCAATTGGCCTTTGCTGATACTATCTTCTGTTGTGCTAACGGTGCATTGCTGGTTAAATGAGTCAGTTAACTCGGGTAATTCTGATTGCTAGGTATAAATTGGTGATGGAAATGTGTTGCTGATGTTTGGAAACTTTAGCTGAGCATGATATAACTTCTTGCCTCTCTTCTTCTTCATTTTTTGATTCATCTCCTTGATCTTCCAATGAGTCAATTTGTACCTTAACCCAAATGTGCTTATCTATTGTTGAACAGAGACTGGCTCTTCATCCATAGCCACATACACTCCATAAAAAATTTGCAATCTCGGTTCTTCCACCTCTTCACTCCCAATATATGGAATGGCCATCTCTCTGTATATGGCATAGTCATACTCCCCCAACATTATCATAACCTAGCCATTAGACATAAACTTGACCATCTGGTGTAGTCTAGATGGTGCAACTCTGGTTGAGTGTATCCAAAGCCTCCCTAGCAGCAAATTGAAAGACCTTGTTATGTCCAACACCTAGAAGGGAATTATGAATTCTTATGGACCGATTTCAATCTGCAATTCAACTTCCCCCAGTATCTCTCTCTTAGACCCATCGAAAGCTTGTATAGTGATCGAGCTTGGCTTTAATTCTGATGCATCTATCCCCAATAGGTTTAGCATGGATAGTAGAGATACATTTAAAGACGAGCCATTATCAATCAGTACTCAAGCTACCACCATATCTTTGCACTTAACTATAATGAATAACGACTTAGTGTGCTGGTTACCCTCTTCTCCTAACACTTTTGGCGAGAAGACTATTTAATCCATAGCAAAGATAGAATTGATTACTAAATCCAACTTCTTAGTTGAAATACCTTTAGGAACTTTGACTTCATGAAGTAATTTCATAAGTTCCTCTCGATGTAAATTAAAGGATAAAAGAAAGCCTATTAAAGAGATTTAAATAGGGACCTTAGCCAGTTGATCTATGATCTTGTATGTGTTGGCCTTTATGATCTTCTTAAGGGGATTCTGATCCCTTACTTCCCTTCTATCATCATAGCAACCTTCCTCCTAATCTCTTCAGTCGAATCATACACTCTCCCTAAATGGGTCAGTCCTCTTATCATCAGGGGTACCTTTGTGGTCTAATTTATAGCTTGGTAATTCAATGGTGCAGCCTTATAATTCTCTGACAGTATTGGAACGTTGAACATGAACTTCTTAGGCTAAATAATGACTATCCCTTGCTCTTACTTAGGGTATTCAAAGGTGAAGGACTTGAGGTTGACTCCCACCATACCTACTATCTGCTCAGATTTCTCTTCTTGACTTTCAGGCTTATCCTCTTCCTTGAATTTTGAGCCCTAGCCTGTAGGTGGTGCATCTGCATAGACTCTTAGTATGAATGAATAGTTTACCAGATATTCAAATGTCCTGAATGGCTCTCCTAATCTATCAATGATAGGATCACCCGTTAGATACCTTCTTCTTAATGCCTTCTACGTACATTTCTTCTTTGGCTTAGGGTTCATCATAGCTTGAATATCTTCTTTCTTTGCTTTCCCTTCCTTGAGTAATTGGTGAATTGTGGGTCTGGTTCTGGTACGATCTCTAAGGTTTCTTATATCCTATAAGTGACCTTTTATGCTTTAAGTTCCACACTATTTGTTCCAATGTGATGAGGAGCTCATTTAGATTTATCCTCGATCCACATGCTTTAGCAATGATCACATTGACGAAAGCCCTATGGCTTGGCAAGGGATTGTTATTGACATTGGGTGTTGGAGCTTCTACAAAGTCTAATTGAACCAATTTAGTAGCTATGAGATCTTGTATTTTATTCCTCAACCTCTAACAGTTATTCGTAGAGTGCCCCTCTTACCTTAAATGATACTCATAACAAAGGTTGAGGTTGTAATCTTTGGGTCTGTAGTTATCAAGAGGTACTTTGAAATTCAAAAGATTCTCATCTTAGAGGCGATGGAAAACTTAGCTTAAAGGGATAGGGATTCTAGTGAACTGCTTCTCTGTTAGCATCAGTTCAGATCTCGTTCGGGGATATTCTGGTTTGTCTGAATGATTAATTGTGGCATTGGCCTAGCATGATTCCCTGTGGTTACCATACTGACAGTTATTTCCCTACCCTTACTAATTGGCCTTGGGTGTGTGACTTTCTTTTCTACCTCTTCTAGAATGTGGAGCCTCCCTGAAGAGATTGCATTCTCAATACGGCATCTGACATCTACTATATCGGTAATGCTTGCAACAACATGCCCCATTAACTAGTAGTAAGGCTTACCTAAGGTGTTGATGAACATGTAAGTTAGATCCTTCCCTAGTAGGGGGGGTAGTTATTATGGTAGCTACACCCCTCCACCGTTGTGCATATTCCTTGAAAGGCTAGTTACTCTTCTTCCTCATATTATTCAGGTCCCAAACAGATGGAGCCGATTCAACATTAAACTTGTACTGGTTATAAAAGACCTTTACCAATTTATCCTATGTGTTTATCTCATTCAAATCCAGTTAGGCATACCACTCTAAAGCTAGCCCAATTAAACTGTCCTCAAAAGTCTGCACCATTAGCCGCTTGTACCTAGTATATTTAGCCATCTTTCTAATATAGAGTCTGGCATGGAGTTTTGGGCAACTTGTTCCATCATACTTTTCAAAGTCTAGGATCTTGAACTTATCAGGGAATTCCTCATCTTCATAAATGTGTTGGTTAACTAGATCGGTTTGCTCAAATCTATCAGTTCCCTCAAAAACCCTCATCTTCTTGTGGAACTTTTAGAGTAGCTTCTTTTCCATATCCTGTTGCTTTTCCACAAACTTCCTCCTTAAACTTTCACCACCATCATTTCCCAACTCATCCCCAGGGTTTGAATTGATAGTTTGTTGAAGGTCAATTTGATCTGCTTGGACTACTTTGTTAGCATAGATTCGGTTGATGGTGTATGTTAGGGTCTGCATCTACTTAGTTAGTTGTAACATAGTTTGTTTGAGAGCCGTAATTCTTTTATTAAGGTTACCGTTACTGGTGTTTTTAGCCATTCTAACTCTTAAGCGAGTGATAATTAGGCTTTCGAGAAAGCCTACTTTCTTTGGAGCTATCATTGAGATCTGTGATATGATCCAAATCTATTAGATTTATTTAAATCCATGATTTCTCCTTTCCTTTTCCTCACATTTTTTTATTATTATTATTTTTTTATTTTTCTTTATTTATTATGATGGGAAATTTTCCGGCACAACCTATACCTTTAGAACTAGATTTGGCTGATGATCCAAATCGCTCATATTTTACTTCATATCTTTTTATCTAATAAATATTTGAGAAATAATCTTACAGATACAATAATAATTCTCCATGGGATGCTAATATGTCCTACACTAGTTGATGGCCACGGGACATCGTCAGATTTTTGCCAATTTAAGATTTCATGTATAGAAAAAGGCTGGTTCTTAAAGCTCCCAAACTCTGTGGCCTCTTGGGTTTTTAAAGAAATGGATCCTGGGCCACATCGAAGTTTGAGTGGGATAGCCTAATCATCTATGAGCAGTGATCATTCCACTACACTTGGAACTTACAAAATGACTCCCCTCCTAAGGTCTTAAGATGGCTTAGGTTCAATTATATTTAACACACATTGATGTGAAAAAGAAACAAAAACTCTAACAAAATAAGCCTTAAATGTTGTATAAAGAAAAATAAATACAACTATTTTAACAAAAAAAAAACTAAAAGTAAAGACTTCAATAAATAATTTTCAAAAAATAAATTATACTTTTGGAAGGTTTAAGTGGCTAGCCTACTTAGTGTACCCCTAGTGGAGTCACCATCTTGTCAAGCCTAAATTTTTCATTTTCTCCTAACTTGATATACATTAAAATTTATGCTCATTTAATGTAAATCCTCGATTAAAATTAGGAAAAAATTAATTTATTTTCGAAAAAGGAGTCACCATCCAATCAAGATTGGGAAAAATGTTAAATTAGGACTAATTGAGTGGATTAGTCCTAATTTAGCTATTAGTTTGTGTAAAAACTCCTAAAAAATACCAAAGAGTTTAGAATTCATGGGCTACCCTATGAAAATCTTACAGTTACCACTTTAACCTTCCAAGTCTATTTTTTTTTTTTGAAAAAAAATTAAGTTAAATGAACCTAATTATTATTTACAGTTGAGGTCACTTTAAAGGTGCCTACATACCTGCTATTTGGGATCAAACCAACCATAGTTTGCATTTTTTTTTAATTCTAAATTTTTAAAATAATTTTTTTATATATAATTTTTTTATAGAAACTTAAAAAAATTAATTTAAAAAAAGCTAAAATGTCTTAAAAATACAATTATAAAAAATATTTTTTTTAAATTTAAAATGTCTTTAAAAAACTAAATTTTTATTTAAAAAGAACTAAAATGTCTAAAAAAACAAATGAAAAAACTATTTTTTTTCAAAAAGTTAAAATGTCTTTTAAAACCAATTTTTTAAAGAAAAAGGACTAAATTGTCTTTAAAAATTATAAAAAAAATAATTTTTTAATAAAAGCTAAGGTGTCTAAAAAAATTATAAAAACTAAATTTATTATTATTATTTTTTAAAAAAGATAAAATGTCAAAAGAAAGAAAGAAAGAAAAAGGGGCAAGGATCGTGAACCTGTTTCAAAGTCGGGTTTAAATCTAGGCTCGTGCAAGCTTGGTCAGAACAATAGTCACCTGACACTTTCAATCTTCAAACAACTTCCAACTTGGTCTGTTGTGGCAACGGACTGTATGGGAATGACTCTATGGAGGATTGTATAGTTACTGGTATTGCTAAAGCTTCATGGTGGAGGATTGAATCGGAGCTTCAATCACTGGTAAAGGGTTTGCTGGAGTTGGTTTAGAGTGGCTTAAGTAGTGGTTTTCGAAAGCTAAGGAAGTGGAGAAACTACTAGGAATGGTCTTTTACCTTAACTAAGCCTAGGTCTAAAGAATTTCTAAAGAGAGGAAGAAATGCATGGGTTTGGGAAGCTAGAGAGAGAAACACAGATTTTGCTTGGAGGGAGGGGATTTGAGATCAAATTGGTGCCAGGACAAAGAAAGGATGGTCCTATTTATACTGATCGAGTATGGTCTGAACATGGAAGCTCTTAAATGCGAAGATTCATCCACCATGGAGGTGCTTGGCTTGTGCTCGAAATATTATTTTATTTTGAGAAAACAAGCACGATTTAGGTGATTATCTTAGCTGTGGAGAAGCCATACTTGCCTAAGAAATGGAACTGAAGCTTCAATTGCTATCTTGGCTGATTTTGCCAAAAAATGGACAAATGGATATCTCACGCGGCTAATTTTTTTTTCCAACTTTGAGGCCAATTTCAAACAGCCAAATGCATGAATTTGGACATGAAATTGGTATGGATTAAAAGTATCTTATGTAATCTACAAGATTCTAACATTAATTTAGGTGGTTACTTGTAGAAAATACAAGAAAAAGAAGCTCAAAATGAGCTCGATGAGTTGGAAAAGTCTAGAAAAAAATGGGGCGCTTGAAGACAATGAACAATATCACAATTAGCCAATGACATGCTGACAAATGGCATTGATCTAAAAAAAAAGATCACACCCATGCGCATGAACTCAGGATTTTTAGAATGCGTGTGTGTCTTTCTATTAGGCCATTATCCTATGCCTCAATTTTATTATGCAAATAAATGACATTTATTCCCATTTTGATCCACTTATCAATCCTAAAAAAAATTGCCTGCGTTTGCACAATGGGGGAATCGAACTCTAGAATTTTCAAATGTGTATCTGTGTTTTTCCATCAAGCCACTGGCCTATGCATCAATTTTTTTTTATGTAAATAAATTGCATTTATTCCTATTTTGCCTCACCTTTTAGCCCTAAACAAAAATTTCACATGTTTGCACAATGGGGGATTCAAACTCGAGAATTTTAGAATGTATGCTTGTATCTTTCCATCAGGCCATTGGCTTGTGCCTTAATTTTATTATGTAACCAAATTGTATTTATTCCCATTTTAACCCACTTGTCATTTCTAAAAAAAATTGTGTGCGTTTTGCATGGTGGGGGAAGTCAAACTCAAGTCTCTACGAAATGCTTGTGATATTTTCTAATCAAGTTGTTAGTTTGTGTTTTACTCTTATAATGCAAATAAATTACATTTATCCTGATTTGATTTTTTTTCTCTTTTTTAATGAAAATAAAAATAAAAATAAAGAGAGTACAAAAATGAGATATCGACAAAAAGCTACTATTATAAGACCATCTGACATAAAACTAGATCCATAAAATACAATTCTCAAATAAACATCAACATTATTACCATAAAAATTGAGACCACACCATGAACCTCAAGTGGTAAATGGAAACTGAGTTTTGTTGGATCTCTAGAATGAAAAGGATATTATAAGGAAGAGAGTCTTGCCACGATGCCAATCTACGCTGCAAATGCCCATGTCTTTTACTTTAACTCTAGCGTTGTTCCCAACGTATATCCACCTTGATCTAAGGACATGGTTTGTGGCTCCTAAATTTATGTAAATACAAGTATTTATAATTATATAATGATACTCATTAAGTAGTTAATATAAAATTAAGATAAGGCTAAAGAAATAATTAAGATAAAAAGATGGGGACAATTAAGTCATTTCCTAGTTAGGATATATAAGCTTGCTTAATCTAGCATTTCTTTCCTTTTCCCTCATTTGTGCAATTATAACCTAAGAAACACTCTAGAGACCCGCAGACGACCTAAAGGATCATGATGAGATCAATCCCTTTCCATTTGGTAAGAACTCTAATCATCAATGCATTTAGTTCTGATGATGAATTATGAATATAAGATTTATTAGTCATACATTAATAGAAATTAGAATAAAGAATGAGATGGATCGAGTGTAAGATTGAGCACTTGGAGGATTTTGATTACAAATTCAAACCAAGTACACAAGACCTGAATTATGCATTGGAATTAGTAGTTACATTGATTAATTAGGCTTAGAATCACATAAATTAAGCCTAGGAACAAAATGGAAAAAGGGATTAGGGGTTAATGATGAACAGTGTTGTATATAGTTTATGAGTGTATATAAAAAGGTACTTAGACAAAGGACACACTCGTGTACTTGGGCATGTCAAATTAAAAAAATCCATAAAAGTTACACGGCTAGATACATAACCATGTACCTAAACGTGTTGAATTGGCATTTTGCATAGAAAGGTACATGGCTAAATACATGACCATGTATTTGAGCATCCTGAAATCACCTTTTACACAAAGAGGTACACGACCTCTAGCACAGTTATGCTCTAGCCCATGTTCATCTGTACAGTCTCTTACATGATCGTGTTGTCCAGGAATACTTCACATTTGATTCTATTTCATTATATTTCAATTCTAAATTACAAATTAAATATAATAAAACATCGAAGAAAGGCACTCTATAATTAGGACATGAAATTCACCAATTATTAAATCTAGATTAAGTGTAGAATAGAACTAAGTTTAGTTCTTTATACTTGATAGGTCTGCATCCTTTTCTTAGAGTCGTAAGAGGCTATAGTGAGAATGCTTCTCCAGTTAAGTGTTTACTTTGTCTATTGATTGTGTTTGATAGCGTAGTTTGTTTAATGAATTTAAATGTTATCTAATCAAAATGTGTATGTTGCTTGTGCTTGGCTTAGCTTAGGGGGCTACAGTGGTAGATCTTTAGGGGACACCTTAATGATTGGTATGTCGCGTTGTCCTTAGTGGAGCAATGTATTAAAATGATCTGGGGTAAATTAAGGTTAGAAGGGGCATATAGTGGTAGTTTCCAATTTAGGATTATATTATGTAAATATTATATGTGTAATGGGGTCATTAGTATCCTTGTGATAAATGTAGGTTAAATGAATATGAATAATCTAATGACTTGATGTGTATTACTATTGCATTTATGTGTGTTGATATTGTTGTTTGTATAGCAGACACATATTGTGTGGTACCCATGCACTGAGCTTAGGCTCATTCCTTTTTAATTCTTACTTACAGGTAAAAATGATGAGCATGTAGATTTTGATGAGAATGGGACTTTTGTATGACATTATATGTATGAGAGCACTACTACTATGTTGATGAGGAATAATGTGAAAGTTACTGAAGAATTCCTTATTAGAATTTAAGTTGTGGATTTGAGAGTATGGGATAGTACAAGACTTTTAGTTATGTTAATTATTATATGAGGATAAATGTTTACTTTGATTTTTAATTTGGAGTTTAATGTATTGTTTTAAGTAATAGTGATTGGAATGACTCACCTGAGAGTCATTCATTTCTTTTATTGAAGTAATATTAGTATGAATGTAAGGTGAAGATGAGCATGTTTATATTTCTATGGAGATTTAGAGCCTTAGCGTGTTTCTATATAGTAGTGACAGGTGGTTGGCTGTGATGTCCTAGGTAGGGCATTATAGCTTAAGCGATATCAAAGCTTAGGTTTTGATTAATAGAAAATAGGTTTGTAATCCATAGAGCTTAGGTTTGATGATAAAAAAGTATAGGTTTCAATCAAAAGAAAGCAAGTTGAGAACATTAGATGGATTAAGCACTTAATCTATAGAACAATAAGAATTAAAGAGAGTGGGTAATTTGCAGGAATACTATTTTGTTTAATAACTTATTCTATTTGATTTTGGTTATTTTATTTAATTGTACCTTCTTTTAAATTTCTACATTATTTATATATGTATGTATATATCTGTGTAGACAAAAGTATACATAGATGTATACTATCACTAACCCCCTATACTAACTTTAACTTTTGGAACCATTCTATTGCCTCATCTCAAATAGAATGCCTCCCAAATGAAACACTAGATAAGGCTCATCTAGTGCTAAATGAGATGGAGATGATCTAGAGGAAAGGCATCATCTAGGACCACCTCAACAAGGAGCTCAAAATTAAGCTAATGTCATGACTGCTCAACTGCTAAAGACTATGAATGCTCTAGTGGGGATATTGGCATAGCGGCTACAATAGGCCATGAGACTTGCCAGGCTTGTATAAAAACCATGTGGACTAGAAAAATTTATCCAACTAGCAAAGGAGTTCCATCTATGAGTTGATGATCCAATAGAGGTTAAGCATTAGATCAATGAAACACAGAAGACATTTGAAGCATTTATGTTGCCAAAAGATAGGAAAGTCAAATTTGCAGCCTTTATGTTGAAGGGATTAGCTGCAGACCGGTAGACTAGTATGTCTAGGTTAACATGGGCTCCTATCTAGTGGTAGAGGTTCAAGGAGCTATTTTATGAGATATATTTTCCTAACAGTATCAGAGATCAGATGAAGGTAGAATACTATAACTGTTAGCAGGGCAATTAGATTGTAGAAACATAAAAAGCAGAGCTGAACAACTTAATCAAATTCTTGCCAAAATTAGTTAGACTTCTAACTAAAGTAGGGGCCTTCTAACTAACCACATATGTAGAGGTTATTAACAAGGCGAAGCTTTTAGAGTAGAGTAAGAGGAGGACAAAGGAGTAGTTATCCTGTAGGTCAAGGATCACCTTAGGAAAGAGACTTGCCTCTAATGTGCCATATGCCGATAAGGGAAATAAGCTTGTAGTGTATCGAGTTAGACTTATGGCTTTTGCACATAGATCTATCTAAACTAGGCCAGCACCTTTAGCATTGCCACCACCACAAGAAAAACTATGAAGGAGATGCCTCAGGTGTTCGGAACCACATGAATTACAACAATGTAGTTGCCTAAAGGGGTATGTTTCTCTTGTGGTAAAACAGGATACCCTAATAGGAATTGTACAGAAAAATCCATCCCTCAGACTTTTTGCTATATTTGTAAGCATAGGGGGACATAGATCCTTTAAGTGTAGTGCCACCTAGAATTAGGCGGTTATAGTACCTCAACAATTCCTAGCACAATAGCTAGTAAGACCTGCACTGAGAGGACCAATGGGAAGACCTCAATCCTTAGGATCAAAACAAAGAGCACCTGGTCACGTATTTACCTTACATCAACAGTAAGAGTAGGGTACACTGCTTATTAACCTAAATATAACCTATGTGTTATTTAATATGGGTACAACACATTTATGCATATCACCTGTATTCATGCATCTATGTGGATTGAAACATGTATTGTTGAGTGATGCTATGATTATAAATAATCCTTTTAGAGTGGGAGGAAGATTAGATTAGATGTGTAAGGATATAAAAATTATAATACAAGGAAAGAAAATTCCAATAGAATTGTTTGTATTAGAGATGATCAAACTCGATATAAATTTATGGGTGAATTGGCAATCTAAGTACTATACTACTATAGATTGTCACAATCTAGTGATTTATTTTAATTTTCCTAATGAAGATCTAATTGTATCCAAGTTAGATACACAAAGTCTTGCAACTCTTCCTACATATGAGCTGTGGGAAAAGAGTAGGATATTAACATTATCAATGGAGATAAAAGAAATTATTAAATTAGAAGATGTGTATGTAGTTAAAGATTATGCAGATGTCTTTCCAGAAAATCTTCTAAGCTTAACATTAGTCATGGCCTTAGATGAAATGATGCAAGTGGGATGTTGTGTTTAGTTTAAAGCTCTAAGCTAGCAATGGATTAGTGTTCTTGTCCTTTTCTTCCTAGAATATATGAAATGCCTTGAAAAAATAATCTAAAGGCTAAGACAAGTAGGTAAATTTCTCTTATAGCTATCTTAAGTGAAAACCTATCCTTTATTTTCTATTTTTGATGTGAAATTGGATCCAGAGCCTAACTAAACCAAATAAATAGATTTTAAAAAAGATGTTATTTAAGTGTAGTCACGTAAACTATAAACTGCTAACCTATTCCTACCTTTTACTCCTTTTTATATCAAAAGCTTCTTTTTTTGATAATGATTTTCATCTATTAAAGAATTCCACTTGGTAAGATCTCACTTTTCTTCCCCTTTAAATCATCATTGTTTTAAGATTTGTTGAGCAATATAATAAAATACTAAGAATTTATGATTTAGGGCAAGTGGTAGTGATAAGAGTGATTTAGGGAAAGGATCTCCTTATTGGTATAAGAAGCGATAAATGTAGGTAAGTAATTTCCTCATTTCTCATTGTTAGGTTTGATTAAGATCTCTAATAAATTTTTTATCTATTACAAGAATTGGTGATTTATGGTGTTAATTGATGGAGGGTGTGCATGTATTACCATCGATGTTTAGCTATGGCCCATCTAAAGGTAAGATCACTCAATCCCCATTCAATTGTTGGTGAGGATTAGAGGATTTAGCATTATAACATATATTTCATTTTTGTAAAGGTATTATTAGGGATTCAGGGTTAATCTAATTTAAATATGTGATGGAATATAGAAGAATGGATTATATGTTCATGTGGATTTGAGGAGTTTCAGCAAGTTAGTTATGTTGTAAAAAAAAAAAAACTCTTATTAATGGAATTAACAAATGTTTAAATTGTTCTACAAAATTAGAATAAAGTTGTAAGTTTAGTCCTTAAAAATGTCAAATATAACAAGGTAGAAATATTCTATAGTTTTTAGCGATAAGATTATTAAGTTTCAAAAGATTTTAGATTTTAATAGTATGTGGAGCCTAGATTTTTTTATTGTTATTGATAATGTTGTTTGATAAGATCACATTATACTTATATTTTCTTTTGGACTTATATTAAATTTATTTTAATATTATAAGAAAATATAAAGAAATGATACTTAATGGTATTTATTGTGAAAATACAGGTTTTGAGGACCCAAAAGTAAATTACAAGTTAATTGGAGGAGTTTTTCACAAAATTTAAGAAGTGAGCGAAGGATTGCACTGAAGGCCGCCGTCCTTGGGCCGGCCTACATTCAAGGCCGCCGGCCTTGAGCCGGCCTTTAAACCGGCCTCAAAAAGAAGAAAAGCCGCCGGCCTTTAAACCGGCCTTGAGCCGGCCTTCATTACTCCCCGGATATCCATTGCAAGAATCTCTCCAAAATCATATCTTAATTAATTTGCTGACTCAAATCCTCATCAGATCCACCTCATCCCCCTCCTCTTTGGATCTATAAATAGACCCCTTGTGTGAACCTTGGAAGCATCCCTTTTTGTTGGAGAATCCATCCTTTCTTTTGTTTAGAATTCTTTTTCTTCTTCTTTGTTCTAGCCTCATTAGAATTTCCTTAGGTACTTTAGATTTTTCCAAAGTTTAGTTTGAAGAAAGAATGTCATTTTGTTGAAGTTTGCTTTCAATTGAAGAATTCAAGGAGTCATTTTGGAAGATTGAAGCTCTTGAAGATTATAGCAATTGTTCCATTTACTTTATTTTCTTTTATGCCATTTATTAGTTTAATCTTGTTGTTTAATATGAATTCCATTGCATCTATTTATTTCAATTGTTTTTATGCAATTCATACTATAATGTTCTAAATCATCCTTGTGGGAAATTGGATGAAACCCTAGAATGTTAAAAGGATAATTGTAGCCATGTTATATGATTAGGAATTATTAGGATTATTCATGATTGCAATTCCTTTGATTTCAATTATAATTGGTCTTTCATTATAATTGTTAGAAATCCTTTTGATACGGGAGTTGATGAGGATTTGTTAGGAATTCTTAATTAGATTAATTGTCAATACGGGAGTTGCGATAATTGGTTTAATTAGAGTCTATGGAGGGCACAATGCAATGTTTCTTGTTAATTAATCACTAAGGGATTAGGGTTAATTGATTTAGGGCATTAGTTGTTTGTAGCATCGGGAGGTGTATGAACATAATTTTGATTCCTTGGTTAATTGGAGACGCGGAAGCCGACTAATTAATTTAAGGTCAACATCCCTAAAAAGGATTTTCTAAACTCACTTGAATAAACTTATAACCACAAGTTGATATAACATGGTAGCAATTAGATTAACAAATCTAGGGTGAATTCTAATTTCCCTTGTTCATAATTGATAGATTCTTCATAAAATTTTCCTTGTTGCTTTAAGTTAAATTTTTAGATTAGACATTTCAAAACCCCTTTTTAATCACCTAGATATTGATAAGAATTGCCATAGATCTAGTACTCTATTGGTTCCTCGAGGGATCGACAACCTTACTTTTCACCACTTTATTACTTGATACGACCAGTGCACTTGCTGCAATTTACGCTCCCATTTTATATATACGTTCTGAGAGTATCAAGTTTTTGGCGCCGTTGCCGGGGAACTAATAGATATTAGATTTCGTAATTCTGTTGGTAATTTAGGCACAATTATTTTTTTTTTTTAATTTTTCTTATCATTGTGTGATCGTTTTCCATTCTCTTTAAGGTTCTTTTTATGCGCAAGAGTAGAAGTGCTGAACTTCTACCAATTAATCTTGAGATAGAACGCAGCTTGCGACAACTTAGAAGAGAGCAGAGAAGAAAGGAAGAAGAGAACATGGCAGATGAGAACAACAATCAGATTCAGGGTGTTGGTAGAGCACTTCGAGAATACACGGTACCTGTTGTTTCAGGTCCTGCAATTAGAAGACCAACAATTCAGGCTAATAATTTCGAGTTAAAACCAGCACTCGTTCAAATGGTTCAATCAAATCAATTTGGAGGATATCCAAATGAAAGTCCTGATGAGCATATTGCAGTATTTCTTCAATATTGTAATACAGTGAAAATGAATAATGTATCTGATGATGTAATTAGGCTACAACTTTTTCCATTTTCACTTAGAGAAAAAGCTAGGGCTTGGTACAATTCATTGCCACAAGACTCTGTAACCACTTGGGTAGATCTCTCATCTAAATTTTTAAGGAGATTTTTTCCACCATCTAGAACTGCTAGGTTAAGAAATGACATCACAAACTTCAGTAAGTTTAGTGGTGAATCACTTTATGAAGCATGGGAAAGATTCAAGGAGGCAATTAGAAAATGCCCCCATCATGGATTACCAGATAATCTCCTTATTGAGATATTCTATCTCAGTTTAGATGACACATTGAGATCTCTGGTAGATGCTGCTTCTGGTGGTGCATTAATGAGTAAGACATATGATGAGGCTAGTGCTTTGATAGATGAAATGGCCTCTAGTGCACATAATTGGCAACATGAAAGAGGTAAGTCTAGAGTGGCATCTGTCAATGATATGGACACCTTAACAGCTCAGATTTTTGCTCTTACCGCCCAGGTAAGTAAACTCACCTCTGCACCTTCTTTCAATGTTAATCAATTTTCTTATTGTGAGTTATGCTCAGGACAACACTCAACTCTTGAGTGCCCATCTAGAAACTTTTCCTCCTCATCCCATGGAGAGCAAGTAAATTTTGTCAACAATTTCCAAAGAGGAAATCAAGGACCCTATTCAAACACCTACAATCCAGGGTGGCGTAACCATCCAAATTTCTCATGGAGAAATGATAACAACGCACTTAAACCCCCTGGATTTCAAAAGCAAGGTCCTAATCATAATACTCCCCATCAATATCCTAATCATAATACCTCTTCTCAGCAAGGTCAGTCTAAAATGGAAGAACTCATGATAAGTTATATGCAAAAGACTGACACAATGTTGCAAAATCAACAAGCCACCATTAGGAATCTTGAAAATCAGCTTAGTCAAATGTCTCAACAGTTGAGTAATAGACCATCTGGGTCTTTACCTAGCAATACTGAGCAAAATCCTATGGGTGTAAATGCTATTATGTTAAGAAGTGGTAAGGAATTGGTTGATAAGAAACTTGAGGAAGAGGAGGTTAACCTGGGGAAAGATAAAGGGAAACAAAAGGAAGAGGAGCCAAAGCAAAATTCACCAAAAGTGAAAGCATATGTTCCTCCTATTCCTTTCCCAGGAAGGCTGAAGCAACAACAATTGGATTCACAATTTGCTAAATTTTTAGAAGTCTTTAAAAAATTGCAAATTAACATTCCTTTTGCAGAGGCACTTCAGCAGATGCCATCATATGCTAGGTTCATGAAGGATTTACTCACAAAGAAGAGGAAGATTGAAGGGAATGAACCAGTGATGCTTATAGGGGAATGTTCTATGATCATACAAAAGAATTTATCCAATTTGCCGAGAAAACAAAGAGATCAGGGAAGTTTTACTGTTCCTTGCACTATTGGTAATTTTAATTTTGATAAAGTACTTATAGATTCTGGTGCAAGTATAAATTTAATGCCTCTGTCCATTTTCAAAAAACTAGGACTTGGAGAATGTAAGGAGACGCACGTTACCTTACAACTTGCGGATAGAAGTGTCAAGTACCCAAAGGGTATAGTGGAGAATGTCCTAGTAAAAGTGGACAAATTCATCTTTCCAGTTGACTTTATAGTCTTGGAAATGGAAGAAGATAGAGAGGTACCCATGATCTTAGGAAGACCATTCCTAGCCACAGGTCAAGCTCTAATTGATGTAGGACAAGGTAAGCTCACCCTTAGAGCACTAGATGACCAGGTAACATTTGATATGTATGATCCTGTGTTTTTGTCTAATGAGAAAGCAATGTATTCTGACATATCTGCTGAGGGTGAAATTACTAACAATGATGTGGAGGAAGATGTAGGGCAAACCACTCTTGAAGCTGTCTTGAATGAGATAGATGATTGGGGGGATGAAGATGAGCAAGAAAACAAAGGTCGTGAACAAGTACCCCAGACTGAAAATGTTGTTGCTTTTGAGAAGACAGACGACTATGAGAAGCCACCAGTGCCGACACTAATGCCTATGCAGACACTTGAACCTAATGTCTTTTCTAATCAATTGTTTGGTTATAAGTGTCTGAATTTAGGAAATCCATGGCCTCACATTAATCAAGCGCCTATGACAAAAGAATTGCAGCAGCAGATTCAAGGCCAGTTGGATGAACATAGGGAAATCCTGGGATGGTCAAGGGCAGACATCCAGCAGGTAAGTTTGTTGATATCTACCTACAAAACATTGGTGGAAGCTGAAAAGAAGGGCACCATACCATGGAAGGAAGCTTGGAATCCTAATCTGAAAACGATGGTGTTGAAGGAGTTGTTTAAACTCCTTGATGTAAGCTAACCCTGATAGTCAGGCTGATGACTATAAAACAAGCGCTTCATGGGAGGCAGCCCATGCTTAATAAGTATCTATAATAGTTTTGTTAAAAAAAAAAAAAAAAACTAATTCAAGGCTGGATAAGAGCTACCGGTGCATTCAAGACACTCCAAGGATGACAGACATTTTAGGAGGAATTTTCTTCCTGATGAACAATTTTATACCAGGGAAGTACCAGTATTTCAATTTCTGCATTGACATTCGTTTCCTTAATTTTGTGATATATTAGGAACAATGAGGACATTGTCCAATTTAAGTGTGGGGAAGGGATTATAAATGTAGAAGTATAATGATTGCACACATCATGAGCTTACAAATCCCATGCTTTATTTATGTCCTTAAGTGTTTTCAATGAAATCCTGAAATTGAATTAGATTGGTGCCCTACTCACCAATTGTTGTGACTAGTTTACATAGTTAAAATTTAAGAGTAAAATCTCTAGAGAACGGGGTTTACCCTATGTTGAGCCTTTGAACTTGAGATTGAGTCCTTAAGTTGAAAAAACAAGCAAGTTTACTTCAAGGAAAAATTGGTTGGGATAAATCTCTATTGAAATTTCTTTGAGAATACCTTAACACCTAGTGAAAGAGGTAAAAGAAATATTTTACTTAGTGATCCCTTAAAAAAAAAAAAAAAAAAAAAAAAAGAGCCTTTACTCCAATAACTCAGGAAAGTGAGTTAAGAGTATCCAATCTTAAATGTTAGTGTGAGGAAGAGTTCGTAGGGGTCCCTTTAAAACCTGGTCACTTAGGCGATGAGCCCAGGATGTGCCGACTCAATGAACTCACAATAACGAGAAGGGCGGAAAGGCAAAAATTTAGTACCTTAATGAAAGTCAGGTTGACATGGGCGAGCTTTGGTCCCTCAGAAGAGTGAAGTCTCACTCCGCTGCCAATCAAGGCAAATAAAACATAAAAAAAAAAAAAGGGGAGAAATTCTAGGAAAAAATGGATACCATATGCTTTCACTCCTTGTTATCTTGTTTAGAGAAGTAAAATTGAGGGAGATGATACTTGCTAATAACCAATGAAGTTTAAATGAATGTTTTTCCTTATGGACTAAGTATTTGTTTTCTATTGTTAAACACTGGGATTAAAAATCTGTTGTATTTAGATTAACTACTAAATTTCAACTAGATATACTAGTTACAAATTTCAGTATGGTCAGAACAATGGGCACCAGAAGTTCAATGATGGATTTCTCTTGTTTAAATCAATTATTTTGCTTGAGGACAAGCAAAAGTTCAAGTGTGGGGATGTTGATAAGATCACATTATACTTATATTTTCTTTTGGACTTATATTAAATTTATTTTAATATTATAAGAAAATATAAAGAAATGATACTTAATGGTATTTATTGTGAAAATACAGGTTTTGAGGACCCAAAAGTAAATTACAAGTTAATTGGAGGAGTTTTTCACAAAATTTAAGAAGTGAGCGAAGGATTGCACTGAAGGCCGCCGTCCTTGGGCCGGCCTACATTCAAGGCCGCCGGCCTTGAGCCGGCCTTTAAACCGGCCTCAAAAAGAAGAAAAGCCGCCGGCCTTTAAACCGGCCTTGAGCCGGCCTTCATTACTCCCCGGATATCCATTGCAAGAATCTCTCCAAAATCATATCTTAATTAATTTGCTGACTCAAATCCTCATCAGATCCACCTCATCCCCCTCCTCTTTGGATCTATAAATAGACCCCTTGTGTGAACCTTGGAAGCATCCCTTTTTGTTGGAGAATCCATCCTTTCTTTTGTTTAGAATTCTTTTTCTTCTTCTTTGTTCTAGCCTCATTAGAATTTCCTTAGGTACTTTAGATTTTTCCAAAGTTTAGTTTGAAGAAAGAATGTCATTTTGTTGAAGTTTGCTTTCAATTGAAGAATTCAAGGAGTCATTTTGGAAGATTGAAGCTCTTGAAGATTATAGCAATTGTTCCATTTACTTTATTTTCTTTTATGCCATTTATTAGTTTAATCTTGTTGTTTAATATGAATTCCATTGCATCTATTTATTTCAATTGTTTTTATGCAATTCATACTATAATGTTCTAAATCATCCTTGTGGGAAATTGGATGAAACCCTAGAATGTTAAAAGGATAATTGTAGCCATGTTATATGATTAGGAATTATTAGGATTATTCATGATTGCAATTCCTTTGATTTCAATTATAATTGGTCTTTCATTATAATTGTTAGAAATCCTTTTGATACGGGAGTTGATGAGGATTTGTTAGGAATTCTTAATTAGATTAATTGTCAATACGGGAGTTGCGATAATTGGTTTAATTAGAGTCTATGGAGGGCACAATGCAATGTTTCTTGTTAATTAATCACTAAGGGATTAGGGTTAATTGATTTAGGGCATTAGTTGTTTGTAGCATCGGGAGGTGTATGAACATAATTTTGATTCCTTGGTTAATTGGAGACGCGGAAGCCGACTAATTAATTTAAGGTCAACATCCCTAAAAAGGATTTTCTAAACTCACTTGAATAAACTTATAACCACAAGTTGATATAACATGGTAGCAATTAGATTAACAAATCTAGGGTGAATTCTAATTTCCCTTGTTCATAATTGATAGATTCTTCATAAAATTTTCCTTGTTGCTTTAAGTTAAATTTTTAGATTAGACATTTCAAAACCCCTTTTTAATCACCTAGATATTGATAAGAATTGCCATAGATCTAGTACTCTATTGGTTCCTCGAGGGATCGACAACCTTACTTTTCACCACTTTATTACTTGATACGACCAGTGCACTTGCTGCAATTTACGCTCCCATTTTATATATACGTTCTGAGAGTATCATTGTTAATTGGTGATGTAGTGGGTAATTTGTAAGATGGAATGAAGGAATTGTTAAATTTTGTTAATAGATTTGTTAAGGGAAATTGAGATTTATAAGTGATCCACAAAATTATGGAATTTGAAAGCATCAATTTTATGCAATATTAAAGTTGTCATTAATTCATAATGTCTTAGATTATTTTATAATGGGAAAAGGAAAAGAAAAGTGTTATTATAGAGATTGGTTAAAGAAGGAGTTGTTTGGTTAATGTTGTAGCAAGTTGTTTATGTAATGGAATTAAGGTATTGATAAATGTTATTGATAAATTTTGTTAAAGATGTTTTGGGAATTTCTTTTAGTGATCTCAAAGTTACAAATTCTAAAAGTGTTGATAATTGTCGAGTCTAATTTTTGAATTCCGTTCCTAAATCGATCTAGACTAGACCCTATGCTTATCTAATGTAGATCCTCGACTTGAGTTAGGAACTTCATTTGATTTTTGGAGTCGCCACCCAACTGTTGTTGGAAAAATTGAATTAAGACTAAAGGAGCGAATTAGTCTTAATTTAGACCACTAGTCGTCGTTATTTCCTCTTTTCGTTTTTGTGAAAAGAGGAAAAGGGAAAACCAGAGTTTCTAAGTCTAGAGGCTAACCTATTAAAACCTTTACGGTTACCACCTAATCTCCTAAAATTGTTCTTCTTTAGAAATATGCTTCTATTTTGTTTCTGTTACTTTTTATTATGTTTTTGAATTGTTTCAAAAAAAAGGGATTTTCCATTCATTTTAGGGGTTGACCTAAATGGGTGCCTACATACCTGCTACTCAGGATCAAACAAGCTGTAGTTCGCTTTTCTGAAAACCTTAAGTTTGTTTGTGAATTTTAATTCTGAAATCTCTTCTGATTTATGTTCTTACCGTTTTTGGGAATTTTTTCTAAAAACTTCTAAGCCTAAGCTTTGATTTATTTTGAAAATGATTTTTTTAGAGGAAAATATCAATTTTGGATTTATTTGAAGAAAATGATTTTTCTACGTGCTAAAATTTATTTTTATGTTTTTTTTGTGATTTTTATTATTCTTCTTGATTTTTTATGATTTTTCATGATTTTTTGGATTTTTCGTGATTTTTGGGAATTTTTGTGATTTTTGTGAATTTTTTTGAAAATTTTATCCTAAGTTTATTATCTATCCTATTTTGACATCTAAAATTTTATTATTATTTTCCTAATATTTTTTATTTTTCTATATTTAATTACTTATTTTTTTATTATTATTTTTTTACTTTTATTATTATTTTATTCATTATTAAATCCTAAAAAAAAAAACTAATTTCTACATTTTTCTATTTATTGAAATAAAACATGAACAAATAAATAAATAGCTAACTAAATAAATAATAAATAATAAATAAATTAATTCGGAATAAATAAATAAATAAAATAAAAAAAATCCTGAAAATCCGACTTACCTAGATCCGGGTCAATGCACGGGTCGGGTCGGATCGGTCGAACACGACGGCTGGGGTTGCTCGATCACGCCGTTCCGGTGGCCTTTTGCAGCGGGTGAGGTGTCGAATCCTAGCTTCTCGAGGGTGCTGAATCCAATGGTAGCGGTGGTTCACTCCCAGATCGCCTCCTGGTGGTGGTTCAACTCCAGTCGGTGCTTCGCGGTTTTGGGTCTCCTCCAATGCTCTCCGATTTGCACTCTTTCCTCACTTTCTCTCAATTCTGATCTGTGCTTTGGCTTCCTCACCTCCTCCTCTATTTATAGGCACTTGAAACCGAGTTGGATAAGCTCGGATTTCCTCCGATTGAAGCTAATCGGATTTTCGGTTAGAAAATCAACTCCAATTTGTGTCCATCCCTCGATTTGTTGCGATTTGATTCCAATTAGATAATGTTTATCTTATTTCTATTGAAGATCTGTTGGATTTGTGCAAAAAATCGAATCGAAACGGTCGAAATACGAATTTTTCCTTCCGCCGGCGATCTCGGGCTCGAGGTAGGAGACGATCACACGCCCAGTGCGTGCGCTTCCTCCAGCCAATCAAATATTGTCACGTGTCCTGAGTAAATGAAAAATTCGCAAAACGCGGAAACTGCTTCCCCCGCGTTTCGAACTTGCGACCTTGCATCCGCACCGCGCGCCTTAGCCCATGGTCCGGACCAGCTGAGCTAGCCTGCTTTCCTGATTTTTCTAATTTCGCAAATTGCATATATGTAATGCGATTTTTCTATTTTTTTGTATTTTTTGAAATTTCAAAAATTTGTAAAAATTGTTTATTATTTATTATTGCCATTTCTGATATCATTTTTCAAAATTGATGTGTTTTCCTATTTATTTTTATTTTTTGAATATTTTTATTATTTATGGTAAATTAGAGAAAAATTAGAAAAAAATTGAAAAAAAATTGGAAATTATTGCAAATTGATTATTTTTTAGAATTATTGATTCCTAGGGAAAAAATGGGGTGTTTACAACTGCCCCTCTTTGTGGTAAAGTTTGAAAAACTTAACTACAAAGACAAAAAAGAAGACACCATTTTTGGCCTCTTGAACAGGTTTTTGGTAGGAAAATGCTCCAAGAGCTAATAATCCCACGATTGAAAATAGTCCTAACAATTTAGGGTAATGTTCCTTCCCAAAAAGTGCTTTATGGGCTGACTAATTGGCGATAGGACACATCTCCATCATTGTGTAGGAATGTATGAGAAATGATGGTAGGAAGCGTCTTATCAAACTTGCAACCTTGGGAAGAAAATTTACTGAGGAAGCGCCTTTATGAGCTGGCTACCTGTTAACAGAAGCGTCTTGTTAGACTAGCAACTGTTTGGAAGAATATTTCCGAAAAGTGCCCCGAGAGCTGACTAATCGGGAGGGTTTAGGAGAGTGCCCCTCATGGGCTGTCTAACCTTGAATTAAATGCCTCAAAAAGTGCCCCCTATGGGCTAACCATGAGGTAGATTTTTAAGAAAGTGCCCCCTATGGGCTAACCATGAGGTCAAAGTTTTAGGAAAGTGCCCCCTATGGGCTAACTAACCTGGAATTGAATTTGTCTCAAAAAGTGCCCCCTATGGGCTAACCATGAGAACAAAGTTTTAGGAAAGTGCCCTCTATGGACTGACTAACCTGGAATTGAATTTGTCTCAAAAAGTGCCTCCTATGAGCTGACCATGAGAACAAAGTTTTAGGAAAGTGCCCCCTATGGGCTAACTAAGCTGGATTGGACTTGTCTCAAAAAGTGCCCCCTATGGGCTGACCATGAGAATAAGGTTTTTAGGAAAGTGCCTCCTATGGGCTAACTAACCTGGATTGGACTTGTCTCAAAAAGTGCCCCCTATGGGCTAACCATGAGAACAAGGTTTTTAGGAAAGTGCCCCCTTATGGGCTGACTAACCTGGATTGGACTTGTCTCAAAAAGTGCCCCCTATGGGCTAACAATGAAAACAAGGTTTTTAGGAAAGTGCCCCCTATGGGCTGACTAACCTATAATGGAATTTGTCTCAAAAAGTGCCCCCTATGGGCTAACCATGAGAACAAAGTTTTTAGGAAAGTGCCCCCTATGGGCTGACTAACCTGGAATTGAATTTGCCTTAAAAAGTGCCCCCTATAGGTTAACCATAAGGACAAAGTTTTAGGAAAGTGCCCCATATGGGCTGACTAACCTGGAATTGAATTTGTCTCAAAAAGTGCCCCCTATGGGCTAACCTTAAGAGAGGATGTTTAGGAAAGCGCCCCCCTTGGGCTAACTAACCTAATATAAAAATGATATCTAAGAAGGTGTCTTTATAGACTGACCTTGGAAGAGATCTAGGGAAGTGCCCTTTTTTGGGCTAACTACCCTATTAAAGGGAATGTTCAGACAAGTGCCCCACTACGGGGTGACTCATCTGGTACTTTTGAATATGCTTTCTACAGCCTGAACTAAATGATGTGATGCCTTTCATGAAAGTTATTATTTTTTTCAATATGCTTGCCAGTTTTATCGTGGATAGCAACCAAATAACCGAACCCTCAGGCTGGTTTGCTTCTGCTTCATTTCTTCTTATCTTGACACAGGGTCGACAATTTTGATGTGCTCCCTTTCTTTATACACAAGGCTCTTTTGACGATAATGTTATCCTAATAATGCGCTCAGTTTTAATGCTAAAAAATAGATAGGATTATATCACAAACCATATTAAGATTCATTATCATTTTAGTGTTTATCTTTCATTGGTGAAATGGTGGGTAATGTGTTTAAGAATCTTTGTTGTGATGAGAATTGATTGTTGATCATTCAGGGATATTAACTTTGCTTGTAAAAAGTAAAAACTTGACTTAACAAAATTGACACCGAATATTGGCTTTCATTAACATTAGCAAAATTTCAATTTGCTTGCCTAAGGATAGTACATCTTTACAGCATCTGAGTTAATGGGGTCTCTCAACTCGGGACCATCCATCTGAGTTAATATCAGAGCACCTCCTGACAGAACCTTTTTTACCACATAAGGGCCTTCATAGTTTAGGGTGAATTTTCCTTTGGAGTCTTGGGTGTTCGGAAGAACCCTCTTTAGTACCAGATCCCCCTCCTTGAAGTGTCGAGGTCTCATCTTCTTGTTAAATGCTCGGGCCATTCTTTGTTGATAACACTGGCCATGACAAAGTGAGGTAAGTCTTCTTTCATCAATCAGATTCAGCTGATCAAACCTCTTCTTTACCCAATTTGATTTGGCTAACTGAGTTTCTGACAGGATTCTGAATGACGGTATCTCAACTTCAACTGGTAGCACTGCCTCTATACCATATACCAATGAGTAAAGGGTAGCTCCTGTAGATATTCTTATTGAAGTCCTATAAGCCATGAGAGCAAACGGTAACATTTCATGCCAATCTTTGTAAGTTGTTGTCATTTTCTCGATGATCTTCTTGATATTTTTGTTTACTGCTTCTACTGCCCCGGTCATTTGAGGTCGGTAGGGCATTGAATTTCTGTGGTTTATGTGAAATTGTTGACATAAACCTGTCATCGATTTATTGTTGACATTGGTACCGTTGTCGGTGATGATAGACTCAGGAACTCCATATCGGGCTATTATGTCCCTTTTTAAGAAGCGGACTATTACCCCTTTTGTAACATTGGTATATGACGAAGCTTCTACCCATTTGGTGAAATAATCAATCGCTACCAGTATAAATCTGTGGTCGTTGGATGCTGTCAGAGTGATAAGGCCAATTATGTCGATTCCCCACATGGAGAATGGCCATGGTGCCGATAACAAATGTAGCTCGTTGGGCGGAGCATTTATCCGGTTTGCATAGACTTGACACAAATGACAGTGCTTGACGTATTTTATGCAATCCGATTCCATGGTTAACCAATAATATCCTAACCTCATGATTTTTCGGGCCAACATGTAGCCATTCATATAGGGTCCACATACTCCTTCATGTACTTCTTTCATCAGTTCGCGTGCTTCATCTTTGTCCATGCATCTTAACAAGGTGGTATCAGCTGATCTTTTGTAAACTATAGACCCACTTAATAGGAAATGGCTTGCTAACCATCTGAGTGTTCTTTGGTCATTCTTGCTAGCCATTTCGGGGTATTTACCTTCTTGGAGAAAAGTCTTGGTGTCGTTATACCAGGGATTGTCATCTTGTATCTTTTCAATTGTTAAACAGTAGGCGGGCCGACTTTCGATGTCTATTTTCATTGATTGAACTTCGACTCCTCCTGTTATCTGAATCATAGATGCTAGTGTGGCTAGGGCATCTGCGAACTGATTCTAAGTTCTCGGGATGTATGTAAAAGTGATTGCCTTAAATTCTTCAATTAGCTCTGTCAAGTGTTGATGATACGGTACCAGTTTGGGGTCTTTAGTCTTGTATTTCCCTCTTGTTTGTAGTATGATGAGTGACGAATCCCCATATACCTCTAATTCGCGAATTTCCATTTGGTAGGCCATCTTGAGGCCAAGTATACATGCTTCATATTCTGCGATATTATTGGTATAGGGAAATGTAAGTCTCGTCGCTGCAGGGAATTGCGTGCCGTCCGGGGATATCAATACCGCCCCAACCCCACAACCGAATACATTAGCGGCTCCATCGAAAAACAGTTTCCATCTCGCATTCTACTCTACCCCAAGTCTTCTTCCGGCATATCCTCCATTCTCAATATATTCTCGTCTGGAAACTGGGCCTATAGTTCTTGGGAATCTGTTTCGACAGGGTGTTCTGCCAATTGGTCGACTAAAGCTTGCCCTTTCATTGAGTTCTGATTTATGTAAGTGATGTCGAACTCAGATAGGAGCATTTGCCACTTAGAGATTTTCCCTATCAAAGCCGGTTTCTCTGCCAAGTATTTCAAGGGATCATGTCCTATCAGTAGCTCAATATGGTAGTAAAGGGTATACTGCCTTAGCCGATGCATCACCCAAATTAACGCACAACACGTCTTCTCCACCTCTAAGTACCTCTGTTCTCCATCTGTGAACTTCTTGCTCAGATAATATATGGAACGCTCTCTTCCCTCATCATCTTTCTGCCCTAGCACACATCCCATGGATTCAGGGAGTATAGTGAGGTATAAGAATAAGGGTTTTCCTTGTTTTTGGACTATCAAGACTAGAGGTTTTATAAGATAGTCTTTGATTGTCCTTAATGCCTCTTCGCATTCGTCGTCCCATTCTATTGTGGCGTTCTTCTTCAAAAGACGGAATAGTGGTCGGCATTTGTCGGTGAGCTGTGAGATAAATCGAACTATGTAATTTAATCTACCCAGTAAGCTTCTTACCTCTTTAATGGAGCGTGGGGAAGGTAACTCTAATATAGATTTTACCTTGTCAGGGTCGATTCTAATGCCCTCCTGGCTTATGACAAACCCTAACAATTTCCCCGTTGTGACCCCGAAAGTACATTTTTCTAGATTTAACTTGAGCTAGAATTTTCTCAATCGTTTAAACAATTTTCTCAGGATATCTATATGGCTTTCTCCTTCTTTGGATTTGGCTATCATGTCATCAACATATACTTCAACCTCACGATGCATCATGTCGTGAAGTATGGCGACCATGGTTCTCTGATACGTTACCCCGGCGTTTTTTAAACCGAAGGGCATGACTTTGTAACAGAAAGTTCCCCACGTTGTGATGAAAGTCGTTTTGGTTTTGTCTTCCTCAGCCATTTTTATTTGATTATATCCCGAGAAACCGTCCATCAATGAGAAGAGATGCTTTCCCGCAGTGTTGTCTACTAGAACGTCAATATGAGGTAGGGGGAAGTTATCTTTTGGCGTGGCTTGGTTCAAGTCTCGAAAGTCTACGCATACGTGTACTTTTCCGTTCTTTTTCATGACCGGGACTGATGGGTGTCGAATCCAACAAAAATAAAACCTACTCCTAGACAATTATATGATTTGCATATAGTGGTGAGTAAGGTCGAATCCATAGAGATTGGTTAAACTTATTTCTATTCAAGGAGAATAAAAGGGAAAAGAAAAATGGGGGGTTTTGTTTGTGAATCAAAATAAAGTAAAATAAGGTAAGAAAATCGGATATTAATAAAAGCCTAGCCAAATGAATCAAGATAGTTTAATTCAATGAATTGATCATCGATGCAAATGTTCTCTATTCTTAGTTCTAGATAAACTGGTTATGGTTATTAACAAGCTCTAACAACCTATCTCTCCTTACTTCCTCGATAACCTCAGACAAGCGCTTCGAATTATTTCTCTTATTGATTAAACAACCCTAGACAAGCGCTTAGGATTTAATCTATCAATAGCATTAAGATCTAGAGAGACCACCAATTCATGCCAGTAGATTATAAGATAACCTATTTAAACATGATCACACACCTCCATAACATGAATTCGATCATCTCTTTTATAACCAAACATGTTATTGCGTCACTAAGACTAGAACAATCAAACAATTACGGATTTGACGTGCTAGTTGACAATATATTAACTTGCTAATTGAGTAGAAGAGCTCTATTCATACCAATCAACAAAGATAATAATGAAAAAACGATCAAAAGATATATGAATACCCGAAAGCAAAGAATAGAATAAATACAAGTCAATTAGACCTCACAATTCGTGGAGAATTAAACATCTATGACCCTTTGGCTAGAAAAGTAGCTTAGCTACTCATGTTCATCAATAAAACGAAAATAAAAGATAGAAACATAACGAACCCGGTTGCCTGCTCTGTCTCCTCGTTTCCTTCTTGTCTCCAAGGTAATTCCAGATTCCAAAGTTCAAAAGTTCAAAAGTTGTCCTAACCCTCTAGGATTAGTTCTATTTATAATGTTAGGGAGATGGCATGTGATCTTTTGCTAGCAAGATACGAAAATATCTTTCCTTTTCCAAGTAGATTTCGAGAAGTGAAGATTCGTCTGCCTGGCACGCCCCATCACACGGCCGTGGGTCAAGCCGTGCCATCCTCTGTGCATATTCTTCAAGTCTTCATCGGCGCCCAGTGTGTACCACGGTTACACACACGGCTAGATTTCGAGCCGTGCCTTCATCTAGTTGATGTTCCACACTTTCTTCTCCTAAGCACACCTAGCTTCCACCATGGCTTCAAGCACGGTTTCTCCCACGGCTTCCACTACGGCCGTGCCTTAAGCCGTGTCTCTCTCTGTTAAAAGTCCTCATTTTCGCCTTCTTGTCCAGTGTGTAACACGGTTTGAACCTTGGCCGTGCCTCAAATCGTGCTTCCTCCGGTGGTGTAATTCCTTGTCTTAATCCAAGTTGTAGATGACTTCTCTAAAATACTTGAATTAGCATCCTTGACTCCATTTAACCTGATTTATCACGATGATAGAATTAAAGTACCATTTCCTTATGATTTCTATAAAATCAATAATAATTTAACATAATTTATACTATAAAGATTGAGTATAAAATGGCTTTATCAAATTCTCCCACACTTAAACTCTTGCTTGTCCTCAAGCAATTGCATCAAATCAATTGAGAAATCTGTCATAGATTATACAAAGTTTCTTTTCATCATTCCAAGCATCTATTCATTTGTAATTCATGACTTGTAATTTAATGTCTACTACTTCAACCAAACTGGTTTCCTGTGATCAAATTACTATGGACAAAATTCAATGGCTAATCTAAACAAAACAAACTTTAATCCTCATGTTTAGCAAAAGAATTTTTATTCCAAAAGTAAATACTTAATCCACTAAGGAAAAACACCCAATTAAACTTCATTGGATATTAGCAAACATATAATCCTTGCAATATAAAGTAAAAGCATATGGTATAAGCTCTTTGCTAGGTATTCTCCCTTTTATACGTCTTTGTTTTATTCAATGAATGTTCACATTCATGTTCTTTTGATTTATTCAAGCATCTATTTTGACGGGTTTTTGCCCGCTTCTTTTCATGAACTTTCGCCTTTTCTCCCTTATCGTTATAGTGAGTTCATTGAGTCGGCACATCCCGAGCTCATCACTCAAGTGACCGGGTTTTGAGATACCCCTACGGACTCTTCCTCACTCTAACATTCAAGTTTGAATACTCTTAACTCAATTAGTTGAATCATTGGAGCAATGGCTATGCTTGATTCTTTTTTTTTTTTTAAGTGTTATGATTGCTTTACAAACAACTTCAAAGAGTATACAGTAGCTAATATAACCTAGAAGTAAACTTGTTTATTTTTCACTTAGGGACTCGACTTACTCTTAGACTTCCAATTCTAAAGCTAAATACAAGGTAAATTTGTTTTTTTAAAGATTTCACTACTTAATTTTAACCATGTATTCTAATCACAGCAGTGGGTGAGTAAAACATTTGAACAAGTCAATTTCACATTTTGTAGATGCTTATTACAACATTTAGTACAATCTCTAGGTTTCATGATAAATTTGAAAAAATTTGGCTTAAAATTGCTTAAGGACAAACATTCAGAGTATAAGTTAGTTCTCTATTCTCTATATTTTATTATCCTCTCCCCCACACTTAGCTTGAACAGTGTCCTCACTGTTCCTAATTCAGCACAATTGAAGAGGAATTAACAACACAAAGGACATTAGAGAATAAGAGAAAGGAAATATTGGTACTTCCCTGGTATTGGAGTGCTCCCTTTAAGCTTTGGAAAGTGTCATCTAATGATATGTATCCTTGCTGCAGCCGATCCAAAGAGTTCAAAACTACACTAAAATCAAAACAAACTAAACTAAAACAAAACAAAACTAAAACAAACCAAAACTAATGCAAAACAAAACTTTTTTTTTTCTCTTATTGATTAAACAACCCTAGACAAGCGCTTAGGATTTAATCTATCAATAGCATTAAGATCTAGAGAGACCACCAATTCATGCCAGTAGATTATAAGATAACCTATTTAAACATGATCACACACCTCCATAACATGAATTCGATCATCTCTTTTATAACCAAACATGTTATTGCGTCACTAAGACTAGAACAATCATACAATTACGGATTTGACGTGCTAGTTGACAATATATTAACTTGCTAATTGAGTAGAAGAGCTCTATTCATACCAATCAACAAAGATAATAATGACAAAACGATCAGAAGATATATGAATACCCGAAAGCAAAGAATAGAATAAATACAAGTCAATTAGACCTCACAATTCGTGGAGAATTTAACATCTATGACCCTTTGGCTAGAAAAGTAGCTTAGCTACTCATGTTCATCAACAAAACGAAAAATAAAAATAAAAACATAATGAACCCGGTTGCTTGCTCTGCCTCCGCGTTTCCTTCTTGTCTCCAATGTGATTCCACATTCAAAGATTCAAAAGTTGTCCTAACCCTCTAGGGTTGGTTCTATTTATATTGTTAGGGAGATGGCATGTGATCTTTTGCTAGCAAGATACGAAAATATCTTTCCTTTTCCAAGTAGATTTCGAGAAGTGAAGATTCGTCTGCCAAGCACGCCCCACCACACGGCCGTGGGTCAAGCCGTGCCATCCTCTGTGCATATTCTTCAAGTCTCTATCGGCGCCCAGTGTGTACCACGGTTACTCACACGGCCAGATTTAAAGCCGTGCCTTCATCTGTGCATAATCTACAAGTCTTCATCCGTATCCAATGTGTACCACGGTTACACCCACGGCTAGATTTCAAGCCGTGCCTTCATCTGGTTGATGTTCCACACTTTCTTCTCCTTGGTACACCTAGCTTCCACCACGGCTTCAAGCACGGTTTTCTCCCACGGCTTCCACCACGGTCGTGCCTTAAGCCGTGTCTCTCTCTGTTGAAAGTCCTCATTTTCGCCTTCTTGTCCAGTGTGTAACACGGTTTGAACCTTGGCCGTGCCTCAAACCGTGCTTCCTCCGATGGTGTAATTCCTTGTCTTGATCCAAGTTGTAGATGACTTCTCTAAAATACTTGAATTAGCATCCTTGACTCCATTTAACCTGATTTATCACGATGATAGAATTAAAGTACCATTTCCTTATGATTTCTATAAAATCAATAATAATTTAACACAATTTTATACTATAAAGATTGAGTATAAAATTGGCTCTATCAAATTCCCCCACACTTAAACTCTTGCTTGTCCTCAAGCAATTGCATCAAATCAATTGAGAAATCTGTCATAGATTATACAAAGTTTCTTTTCATCATTCCAAGCATCTATTCATTTGCAATTCATGACTTGTAATTTAATGTCTACTACTTCAACCCAATTGGTTTCCTGTGATCAAATTACTATGGACAAAATTCAATAGCTAATCTAAACAAAACAAACTTTAATCCTCATGTTTAGCAAAAGAATTTTTATTCCAAAAGTAAATACTTAATCCTCTAAGGAAAAACACCCAATTAAACTTCATTGGATATTATCAAGCATATAATCCTTGCAGTATAAAGTAAAAACATATGGTATAAGCTCTTTGCTAGATATTCTCCTTTTATACATCTTTGTTTTATTCAATGAATGTTCACATTCATGTTCTTTTGATTTATTCAAGCATCTATTTTGACGGGTTTTTGCCCGCTTCTTTTCATGAACTTTTGCCTTTTTCGCCTTATCGTTATAGTGAGTTCATTGAGTCGGCAACATCCCGAGCTCATCACTCAAGTGACCGGGTTTTGAGATACCCCTACGGACTCTTCCTCACTCTAACATTCAAGCTTGAATACTCTTAACTCAATTAGTTGAATCATTGGAGTAATGGCTATGCTTGATTTTTTTTTTTTAAGTGTTATGATTGCTTTACAAACAACTTCAAAGAGTATACAGTAGTTAATATAACCTAGAAGTAAACTTGTTTATTTTTCACTTAGGGACTCGACTTAC
>JBBMOL010000980.1:0-54385 GCA_037954665.1 Laguncularia racemosa | reverse complement strand
ATTCAATCACTATGAATTTCTCCTTCCAGTTGTGCACGGAAGAGACTAACCTATCCATTAGCTTTGCACCAAGGTAGCTCGATAGGTAAAACTAGCCTTAAGAAAACCCCAACTACTTCATTGCAGAAAAGAACTAAAATAACTGAGGAGTCAATCTCACCCCGTACAATTTGCATAGACTTTTGAAACCTACCAACACATACACACATTTGAAACAAGTTAGCATAAGTTGACATGGTGATAATTAAAGAACTTCTTTTAGAAGGTGTTGAAGGGTAGTCATAACCTACATTCTAAGAACCCCTGATACATGTAAAATTAATTGTCTACCATTAGAGAAACATGTTCATGTCGTAAGTAGGTTAAACAACTTAGCCTTTAAGGAGAGGTACACAATACAATCCCACTACATTTGCATAACTTTACAAGCCACACATTAACCTCATCAGACCTCAAACTAGATGTGGAGTGTTCATCGTAAATGGGGACGATAGGTATTTGATCTTCCTCATCGTTAGCATAGATATCTAGGGCCAATTCTCCACACACCTCCTCATTGCTCTCTTCTTCAAATGATTTAAGGACTCCACCATCCACCTCTTCAACTTACAATATTGGCACCAAGGGTCGACTTGAAGGCCTTACCTTGTCCATTGTTGTACTCAAAGGAGAGACTATCCACAAAATCCGAAAAAGTGTGTGAAGAAGAATAGTTTGACATACCTAAGGAATTGAAGAAGTGAGAGACTATCCATTACGAGTGTAAAGCAGAAGTTGGACATAATTGAAGAAGATTTTAAGAGCAAAGGTTGCGAAAGTGTGGAAAATAATGTTTTGGTACCTTATATAGGCAGTTATGAAAGACATATGTATTTTTCGAGAGTGCTTAGGATTGCGCCACATGCTACACCTCTATAATAAAGGGTTGAAATTGTTGGCCTCTGTAGCTATTTTAAACCCCATTTTGCCACATATCTTTATGCATTAAATGCACAAATTCACACACAAACACAAGATTTGAAATTGATAATTGAAAAGACAAAAGTGTATCGGCCAAGTTTCCTTTCCTTCATTGTGTGCGGAGCTTATCCTTGGACCTCGACACTTGTTAACCATAGCTTGCCAATATGCATGTAGCTCGGATAAGCAAACCTAAGGTCAAGTCACTTAAATAGCTCAACAGTGCATTTCTAGCCCAGATGGATCACTCTCCGGCTTTACTTAGCTTAAACAAGGTAATCCAAAATGAAAGGTAGCTTGGTACAAGGCTTTAGCATGGGTGCTCTGAACACTAAGAATGGCCTAAACCTCTCCTAAGTCAATTAATGCCTCTTGGCTAGAGAATAGCTTGGCTAATACATTCGAACATCATTTTAGAAAGAAATATAATAAGTCCACTACTCTTTGGATACCCTATTTTGTGATTTTTTTTTCAAAATTGCATTATTTTAGTGAATTTCTCTTAAACCGTGCATTAGACCATTTACAATGCACTGTCATTATCTTAAGGACTCTTTTCGTTATGGATTTTTTCACTTTAAGTTGTTAAGATTTGTTTAGTATCATTTATGGAATTTATAATACAAATTTTCAACACAAATCAGTACTAAAAACAATATTAAAAAATATATGTATAGCAATTTTTTAAGATTCTTCATAAAAAATCCCATTTGTCTTGAAGACCTCTCCTCAATGCATAGCACCACCAAAAGTGAGGTGCTTGCCCTTGAAATTTGTGTCAAGGACCTTGCATTGGGATGATTTTATTAGGATATATCCAACTCTAAATATTTTATTTAAGGTTCTTAAATATTACATCAGTACTTTAAGAATTTTTCCTCCTTAAGAACCTCTTCATTTCATCTTTAAGTCCTTAAAAAGAGTTTATAGGTACCTCTAGCCTATTGATTCATGAATCAGGTTAAATTAGAATACCGATCTGACTCAGCTTGTCAATTCATAAATCGTGAACCGACCCGATTCAACTTGGCTAAGGACTAGTTGGTTTAAGCAAGTTCATGGCGATTCAACCATGAAAACCCGCATGAACCAGTGGGTTAACCCACAAAGGAAAAAGAAAAAAAAATTGAAAAAAGAAGAAGGAAAAGAGCCATGATATGATATAGGAGAGGAGCATATTGTTAATATTTTCATAATTATTTATTTATCATGATATGATAGCATACATTTATATTTTCCACTATATCTATGGTTATTACAACTGTTGGTTAAATCGTCTTTCTTATATATAATAATTTTAATCTTTAGACGGTCCTATTTAGGTATGTTAATGTATATATATGTTAATTACTAATCCTAAATTAAGATTTATATGCGTCCATATGTCTATGTTGTACTATTTCGGAGGAAAAGCCGGCAGGGACCAATTCCTATCATATAGATTATATTCATTGTGCTATAAAACTTCAAGTGATTTTATAAATGTTAGAACTTTGTTCTTTCCTAAAGTGTAAAAGCCCTCATAATCAAATTAATTTGATTACGTATAATTAAGTATACAACCCCGTTCACTTAGCGTATACATGCAAGTATATAATTTTAAATGTCACACTCTAATAAATTATATATGCTATGAAGAAAGTTGGAGATGTGCATATGCGATGTGTATAAGTAATTTAATTAATTATTATTTTTAAAAGTAATCCTCTATCCTTGGTATATTATATGACTAGCTATCTATCTCGTTGGTAGGATTGATCGTTTCATCATATAATAGTAAAAAAATTTGTAAAAGTTAATACAACAAAAACTTTAATATTAAAATGACAGTTTACATGGTTCCACCGGTATTTTTATCCTTGCTAGGGAAAAAGCATTTACTCTGTGGGCTGTTAATATATATATTATATTATATAATATATAAAATTGTAATTGATTAAAAGTAATTAATACAAAATACATAAAATTGTAAAAAAAAAAAAATACTATGAAAAGTCTTCTCAATAACCTACTTAGAGGTAAAGAGGGTAGGTCTAGCCATCCAAAGATGGGGACAACCTTATCTTGTTAGACTAGACATGATGCCATCTTAGCACAACTTTTAAAGCCACAAGCACTCTTCCTCGGTTCTTTATCCATTGGACAAGAGTCCATCAAGTTGTAAGGGTTCTTTGAGCAGGATTGATCCTTATATATATATGTTCCTTATATATATATATTAAAATTTTTATTCTCTTTGTTTGAAAGCAGATTGAATAATAGAACTTTAAAAGAGTTGAATTGGAAGAAATTAAATGCAACACAAGTCACTACACATGTTCTCTAGTATAAAGTCATGGTAGGATGCTATCATCTCTTCATCTTATGCGATTGATTGTGTTAATGTTAGGGGAGAATGTTAAGTTTTCTAATTTAGTTTTGATGTTAACAAAAGAGGAATAATGTGTAACGAATGTTTAAGCTTGTCAGAAGCTGTTTTAGAAGATAGCAACGTAATTTTTCTAAAGTTGAACAAGGAGACAGAAGCTTGTTCAGAACCTTCAAAAGTGTTATATAAACTATTTTTGTTCTGACAGAAGGTGTTTCAGAAGTTATGTAGTGTATCCATAGTTATCGTGTTAACCTTTCAGAAGCACTTTCAGAACCTTTCATGTCTGTTACGAATTTTTCCAGATTACGTTCTAAATTTTATATTGATAGTTTTAATAAATTTCAAGGCCTAGCTACATATGTCAAGTATTTTTGGGTAACATACTTGATGTGTGTTACTAAAGTTGGATTTTATATCAAGGTTTTTTTTTTAATTTACATAAAGTTTTACAAGATTTTATTCAAAGATTTCATTTTATGATAAAGTGAGATCATATAAGATTTACAAGTTTTATCCAGATTTAAAGTTGGATATTTGTACTATATTTTGGGAGATCCAGCAGTTACAAAGATAAGGATAAGAGATATGGTTATTATATCAAGATATGGTTCCACAATGTGAGGGATATCATCAACAAACTTGATCCAAGAGATATATCTAAAGAAGATCTCGGTCAAACTAATTATCCAGGCTTATCCTTATCAAGAATATCACAGAATGCAGATCTTCTCCAACAGATCCAACTTATTTTTGAATTGAAAATTCAAAAATAAATTTAAGATTATCACGTGAAAAGTAGCCGTTATGTTTTCTCTATATATAAAGTGTTTAATTCAAATGAAAAAAGAGAGTGGAGAACATTGATTAACAACAGAAAAAGAGAGAACGTTGTTGAAAGAAAAACGACACACGAGAAGAAAAGACTCATACATCTTCAAGCAAAAATCTTTACATATACATGTGATCTAGAGGAAATCTGATATTCCTCATTGATGTTGTTGAAATTCCTTTCGTGAATAAGGAATTGTTTGTTGTTTCATCACTGTAGTTGAGTGATTAGCTTAGTGAAGAAGCTAGAAAGACTCAACAGTGACACTTTGCCTTGAAGAGGCTTATGTTGTATATCTTCAATTTGTTAATATAGTGAAACACAACCGGTATAGACAACCGGCACCCCGGCGTGGAGCTGGAAGAGAAGACTGACGCTCGAGGCGGAACCTCTATAAATATCTTAGCATTCTATTCTTCTCTACTTTTATTTACTGCACATTATTGTTCTTCATTATTGTTATTCACGTGATTTTATTAGTCAAGAGTTTTAATTTATTTGCAAAAAAGTGAAATTTTAAGTAATTAATCAATTCACCCCCCTCTTGATTAATCTAATTGGGACCAACAATTGGTATCAGAGCAGGACCAATCTATTTTGAGTGATCCAAAATGGTTGAAAATAATGTTGCAATTAATCGAGCTCCCTACTTCGATGGCTCAAACTTCTCATATTGGAAGATGCATATGGAAACTTACATTAAAGCTAATGATTATGATTCATGGCAGGTCATTTCACTTGGAGACAGTTTGATCACCTTGAATGGAGATTCAACCTTGTCAGATTCGGAGAAGAAAATTATTGAGAAGGACAACAAAGCAAAAAATTTATTACTGACTACAATTGCTCCATCAGAGTTCTATTTAATATCATCGTGTGCAAGTGCAAAGGAGATTTGGGATATCCTATCCGATACATATGAAGGGACTGATACCATCAAGGAAACTAAGATAAATGCTTTAATTCAACAGTATGAATTATTTAAGTTTAAATCTAATGAAGATGTCAAAGATGCTTTTACAGGTTTAAGCTATCACAAATGAGCTTGCATCACTTGGAAAGAAACTTCCAGATCCAGATCTTGTGAGGAAAATGTTGAGGATATTGCCACCATCTTGGGATGCAAAGAAAACTGCTATAGAGGAAGCTCAAGACCTAAACAAGTTAACTCTCAATCAATTGAGAGAAAAGCTCATGGCATATGAGTCACACATAAAGACCACGAAAAGAGGAGAAGACGGTACCAAAGGAATTGCATTTAAAGTCAAGGAAATAAAGCAAAATGAAACTGAAATAGATGATAGCGACGATGAGAAAGAAGAGGACATCAGTCTTCTAGCACGTAGACTCAACAGGCTGCTCAAGAAGCAAAGAGGTAAGAAGTTTAATGTTTTCAAGAAAAGTACTGAATATAAGCATAATGATGCAGGAAAAGCGTACAAGGAGAAAGAAAAGAAGAAAGAGAAAAGGGAGATTCAATGTTATGAATGCAAAAAGCCAGGGCACATCAAATACGAATGTCCAACACTGATCAAGAAAATGGAAAATTATAAAAAAAGAAAAGTCGAGCAATGCTAGCAACATGGAGTGATTTAGAGGATACAGAGACAAATTCAGAGGATTCAGAAGAAGAAGAGGATGAGGCAAATCTGTGTTTAATGGCTAGTTCTGAGGTACATTCTGAATCTAATGAAGATGTAACTGAAACTGACATGCTAGTAGAAATGAGTAAGCTACTAAAGGCACTAAAAAGGGCTGATACAAAATTAGCTAAGTATGAAAATGAAATAAAAGCTCTTAAGAATGAAAAGGAGGTAGTAAAACAAACAAATTCGTTACTTGCGGATGAAAATGATATCTTGAAACAAGAAAATGAATCCATGCATGTGAGTATAGAGAAACTAAGAATAGAAAATCAACTACTTGAAGCAGAAACAAGTAACTTGAAGGTAAAGATTGATGAACTGTCAAATTCGTTGAAAACTACTTTTAAGAAATTTGATGAAAGTGATAAGAAATTGACCATGTTAATTTCTTCACAAAGAGTTTCGAATGAAAAACATAGGTTAGGATATGAGCATGGTTCGAGTTCAAAATCGAATCAAAATACAGTTTTTGTTAAAGCTAAGCAAGTCTTAACTGATAAATTCAAAAGTAAAGAGTACAATTCGAATACAAATATTGTTAAAAGAGGAAATACCAGAGACTTTTACAGAAGTTATTCTGACAAGAAGTATCCACACAATGGGTACTACAAAAGCAATACCAGAAGGTATAACAAAAGTTATACAAACCAAAATTTCCAAAAACAGGTAAATGACAGGTATAGGAATGTTAATTCTTATGCATGCTTCTTCTGTAATAAATTTGGTCATATTGAGAAATTTTGCTATTATAAAAGAAATAAGCTCAGTAGTCAACAAGTAAATCGAAGAAATCAAATGAGCTTATCTTTTAAAGGGCCCAAACTTGCTTGGGTTCCTAAAAGGACTTAATTCTTTCCATTTGTACAGGGTCATGAAGCTAAAATAGGAGGAACTTGGTATTTAGATAGTGGATGTTCTAGACATATGACTAGAGATGCTTCATTGTTCAATAGCATAACTTGGGAAGAAAAAGGGTATGTAAAGTTTGGAGATGATAGTAGAGGTAAAATAATTGCCACTGAAACGATTGGTATGCCTACGTTTCTTATTGAAAATGTATATCTTGTGCAAGGTTTAAAACATAATTTACTTAGTATTAGTCAGTTATGTGATAAAGGTTATAGGATGATTTTTTATCAAGACAAGTGCTATGCTTTTAATGAAAATGATGAAAGATTATTTGAAGGAATTAGGAAAAGAAATATCTATCTTATAAAACCAGATGAAATCAATAATGATTGTTGCTTAATTTCTTTAAATGATCATGTTTTTGCTTGGCATAAACGACTAGGACATGTTAATTTTAATCACCTAGAAAAATTATCTAAAAAGGATATTATTAAAGGATTACCTAAGATAAATATTAAACAAGATGTGAAATGTGATACTTGCTGAAAGAATAAAATGGTTTTTGTTTCTCGTAAAAGTAAAAATGTAATCTCAACTAAGAGACCACTTGAATTATTGCATCTTGATCTTTTTGGACCTACTAGAGTCTTAAGCATGGGTGGAAGCAAATATGGACTTGTTATTGTTGATGATTTTTCAAGATACACTTGGGTTATATTCTTGCGACACAAAAGAGATACCTTTGATTCTTTTCAAAAGTTTGCAAAACAAATACAAAATGAAAAAGGAGTTTCCATAATTAGTCTTCGAACTGATCATGGAACAGAATTTCAAAATGCAAGTTTTTTAAATTTTTGTGAAGAACATGGTATATCTCATAATTTCTCAGCTCCATACAGTCCTCAACAAAATGGAGTAGTGGAACGCAAGAATAGAACTTTACAAGAGATGACTAGATCTATGTTAAATGAGAGTGGAATTGCTAAGTATTTTTGGGCAGAAGCAGTTTCTACAGCTTGCTATATCATCAATAGAGTTTTCATTCGATCTATGACATCAAAGATTGCTTATGAGATGTTTCGAGGTAAGAAACCTAACGTTTCATATTTTCATATCTTTGGATCTAAATGCTTTGTGAAAAAGAATCCACTCAACCTTGGTAAGTTTGATGAAAGATCTAAAGAAGCTATTTTCTTAGGATATTCTCTAAATAGTCGTGCTTATCGTGTTTTCAATAAGTCATCAAAAACTATTGAAGAATCTATAAATGTTAAGTTTATTGAGGATTTAAAGGATGTTGATTCTGATGAAGAAAAGGACTCCAATTCTAAAGCAAAAGTTAGTTCAGAACCTAAGTCAGAAGCACCTGCTGTTAACATTCGAGGATCTGATCATCCAGAACCTATTTCAGAGGCAAATACAAAAGGTACTTCAGAAGTTGTAAGATCTGAACAAGAGGCTTCTAAAGCTTGGAGGTATAAGTCTGCACATCCTTCTGATCAAATAATAGGTGATATACAATCGAGTGTTAAAACAAGAGCTAAACTACAAAATCTTGAAAATCATTTTGTGTTGTTATCTGAAATTGAACCTAATAAGATTGAAGAAGCTTTGAATGATGCTAATTGGATTATATCTATGCAAGAAGAATTAAATCAATTTCAAAGAAACAATGTATGGAATTTAGTTCCTAGACCTAGAGGGAAGTATATAATTGGAACTAAATGGGTGTTTAAAAATAAATTAGATGAAGATGGTAAAATTATAAGAAATAAAGCAAGATTAGTAGCTAAAGGTTATTCACAAGAAGAAGGAATAGATTTTGATGAAACATATGTACATGTTGCTAGACTAGAAGCAATACAGTTAATGCTTGCATATGCATCTTATAAGGATTTTAAAGTTTTTCAAATGGATGTAAAAAGTGCATCTTTAAATGGTTTTATAAAGGAAGAAGTTTATGTGGAACAACCACCTAGTTTTGAAGATCCTTTCAAATCAGACTATGTTTTTAAATTAAATAAAGCTCTATATGGTTTGAAACAAGCTCCAAGAGCTTGGTATGAAAGATTGAATATGTTTTTGATCTCTAAAGGTTTTCATAGAGGAAAAGTTGACGCTACTTTATTCTTGAAAACTTTTGATAATGATATCTTAGTTGTACAAATATATGTGGATGATATTATCTTTGGATCTACTAAAGAATTGTTGTGTCAAGAATTTGCTGAGACCATGCAGGCAAAATTTGAAATGTCAATGATGGGAGAGTTGACATTCTTTTTGGGACTTCAAATAAAACAAACAAAGGAAGGAATTTTTGTTCATCAAGAAAAATACACAAAACAAATATTGAAGAAATTTGGATATGATGGATGCAAAAAGGTTACAACACCTATGAGTACTTCATCAAGGTTAGACTCTGACTTAAATGGAAAGAAGGTAAGTGATAAATTTTATAGGAGTCTTATAGGTTCTTTATTGTATTTGACTGCATCTAGACCTAATATTTTGTTCAGTGTGTGTTTGTGTGCTAGATTTCAAGCTGCACCAACAGAAATTCATTTATCAGCTGTAAAGCGAATTTTCAAATATCTAGTTAATACTTCTAATTTAGGCATATGGTATTCTAGAAATCAGAATTTTGATCTAATAGGATATTCTGTTGCAGATTATGCTGGATGTAAAATTGATAGAAAAAGTACATCTGGTACTTGTCAATTCCTAGGTGATAAATTAATTTCTTGGTCTTCTAAAAAACAAAATTTTGTTGCTCTATCCACGGCTGAAGCTAAATATGTTTCTATTGGAAATTGCTGTGCACAAGTTTTATGGATAAAACAACAATTGAATGATTATGGAATAAATTTTAAAACTGTGCCAATTAAATGTGACAACACGAGTGCAATAAATTTGACAAAAAATCCAGTACATCATTCTAGGTCAAAGCATATAGAAATTAGACATCATTTTATTAGAGATCATGTGCATAATGGAGATATAAATGTTGAATTTGTGTCAACCGATAATCAATTTGCAGATATTTTTACTAAACCTCTTGAAAAGGTAAAATTTGAATTTAGAAATGAATTAGGAATTTGTAACCCCTTTTGATTTTTTTCCCCCCGAAAATATTGAAAAATCTTTATTCATTTAAAATATTTTTTTATTTTCATTCGTTTTCTCCCTTCTCTAATTCTCTTCCTTCGAAATCTGTTCTTTTTCTCTCTCTCTATTTTCCTTCTCTCTCATTGCAACTCCAATGGCGCCTAAATCTTCAGAACGCCTCAAACAAAAATCATTCAAAACAAAATCATCAAACAAGCCTTTAGTGATTCATGATGAATCTTCAAATTCTTCGGAAAAATATCAAGAACCTTCAATAGAGGAGCATCCGAGTTCCCCTGATTCCGAATCTATCATAGGTTCCAAGAAGATTTTCAAAAGAAAACGAGCTGCATCGTCTTCAAAAGGAAAAGAAAAGGCTACTCAAGAAACCTCTCCGCTCAAGAAAGCATCCAAGAAGCAAACGAAACAAGAGAATGTACCAAGTCTGAAACCCTCAAATTCAAAATCTCTTCGAAAGAAGAAAAATGAGGTGTGTTCTTGTAGTTTTGTGGATTTTAATTTCTTTACTAGTAATGGATTTTACTGGAATGAACTGTTAGAACCCATAGGATGCATGGAACTTTGCTCTACTCAAGTTCTAGTTTATGGCGAGTGTGTTAAAGAATTTTATGGAAGTTTAAGTCTTGCGGCAGGGAATGTTTTAGTTTCCAGAGTATGTGATCAAGACATTTCAATTTCTAGGGCAGATGTAATTAAATGTCTACATCTACATGATGTAAATGATGATGTAGAGATTACGAACATGCCTAGGAATGATCTGTTTGCTGCTATAAATGGAGGCTTACAAATGGGTTATGGAAAAGAAGCAATGATCATTGATTTCGAGTTGTTTCCTCGAATCATACATAAGATAATTGTTGAATGTCTATGTCCAAGGAAGGGCAGTTCTACTTCAATGTCCATAGAACATGCTCAAATTATCTATGCAATGATTAACAAAAAGAATGTGGACATGGCTTCTAGAGTCATTGATCAAATTTGGAGGAATAAAGAAAGTTTGGTATTTGGGAATATACTGATGCGATTATTTGTGTTTAAAGGGATAGTTTTGCCTACCAGCTCTTCTGAACCTATTAAGTTAAAAAGGATAGGTAAAGAAGTTTTTCATCACATGTCCATCTTTGTTAAGGATTGTTTGTGGTATGCGAATGATGGTGCACATTTTATCCATCAAAAGCATATGAAAAGAATAGTTCCTTTTGGAATATCTGTTCAAGAAGGAGGTTCAGAACCTAGTTCAAAACCTAGAATAGAGGTTGAAACAGATCATGGGAAGAAATCATATGCTGATGAGGCTGGGAAGAGTGGAACAAAAGAAGTTATATCCAATGTTGATCTGGAACAAATAAAGAATGTTGTTCGAGAAAGTTTGAAACATGAACTATCGGATTTCGTTAAGACAACTTTGAGAAATGAAGTTCTTCAAAAGTCTGATCTGAGGAAACTAGAATCAATGGAATCACAAGTTAAACAAACTTCTGATATTCTTTCTGATATCAAGAAGAATTCTGAGAAAATGCTTACCGATCTCCATCACTATAGAATTCTCTATGATGAATTTAGTGCGAGAGTCAAACAAGATTTATCTAATAATGTGATTGAGTTTGATAAATTTGTCTCACAAGTGAGGAAGATTGGAGATACAGTTACTAACTCCTTCAAGACTTTAGACTCCAAGACGGATAAAACCTCCCAATCTGTCACAAGTCTTCATGGTGAAATCAAGCTCTTCTTATCCAACAAATTTCCAGATTATGTTCTCTCTGGCGCTCATATCATCGACTTGGATGCTTCACCAGAGAAACCTTCGTCAACCAAACATTCCACCACTCCCTTTACCTCTCGAGTCACAAGATCCAGAAAATCTTAGTTCTTTATCTTAAATTTTGTTTTCGAATCAAGTTGTAAAAGACTTCTTTTATATTTTATGCATCGATTAAGGGGGAGATATCACTTTTTCTGTTAACAAAAAGGGGGAGAATGATTCTATTATGATCAATACTGCTTGTTGCTTATGAATGATTCTATTGTGCTTGAGATTCTGTTATAGGAATATATGCTTAAACATGAAAGTTGTGTATATTTTGATTATCTAATGGTGTTTTGTTATCATCAAAAAGGGGGAGAATGTTAATGTTAGGGGAGAATGTTAAGTTCTCTAATTTAGTTTTGATGTTAAGAAAAGAGGAATAATGTGTAACGAATGTTTAAGCTTGTCAGAAGCTGTTTCAGAAGATAGCAACGTAATTTTTCTAAAGTTGAACAAGGAGACAGAAGCTTGTTTAGAACCTTCAAAAGTGTTATATAAACTATTTTTGTTCTGGCAGAAGGTGTTTCAGAAGTTGTGTAGTGTATCCGTAGTTATCGTGTTAACCTTTTAGAAGCACTTTCAGAACCTTCATAACAGGAGGACAGTTGACAGGTTTGTTTCAGAAGCACTTTCAGAACCTTCATAACAGGAGGACAGTTAACAGGTTTGCTTCAGAAGCACTTTCAGAACCTTTCATGTCTGTTACGAATTTTTCCAGATTACGTTCTAAATTTTATATCGATAGTTTTAATAAATTTCAAGGCCTAGCTCCACGTGTCAAGTATTTTTGGGTAAAATACTTGATGTGTTTTACTAAAGTTGGATTTTATATCAAGGGTTTTTTTTTAATTTACATAAAGTTTTACAAGATTTTATTCAAAGATTTCATTTTATGATAAAGTGAGATCATATAAGATTTACAAGTTTTATCCAGATTTAAAGTTGGATATTTGTACTATATTTTGGGAGATCCAGCAGTTACAAAGATAAGGATAAGAGATATGGTTGTTATATCAAGATATGGTTCCACAATGTGAGGGATATATTCAACAAACTTGATCCAAGAGATATATCCAAAGAAGATCTCGGTCAAACTAATTATCCAAGCTTATCCTTATCAAGAATATCACGGAATGCAGATCTTCTCCAACAGAACCAACTTATTTTTGAATTGAAAATTCAAAAATAAATTCAAGATTATCACGTGGAAAGTAGTCGTTATGTTTTCTCTATATATAAAGTGTTTAATTCTAATGAAAAAAGAGAGTGGAGAATGTTGATTAACAACAGAAAAAGAGATAACGTTGTTGAAAGAAAAACGACACACGAGAAGAAAAGACTCATACATCTTCAAGCAAAAATCTTTACATATACATGTGATCTAGAGGAAATCTGATATTCCTCATTGATGTTGTTGAAATTCCTTTCGTGAATAAGGAATTTTTTGTTGTTTCATCACTGTAGTTGAGTGATTAGCTTAGTGAAGAAGCTAGAAAGACTCAACAGTGACACTTTGCCTTGAAGAGGCTTATGTTGTATATCTTCAATTTGTTGATATAGTGAAACACAACCGGTATAGACAACCGGAACCCCGGCGTGGAGTTGGAAGAGAGGACTGACGCTCGAGGCGGAACCTCTATAAATATCTGAGCATTCTATTCTTCTCTACTTTTATTTACTGCACATTATTGTTCTTCATTATTGTTATTCACGTGATTTTATTAGTCAAGAGTTTTAGTTGATTTGCGAAAAAGTGAAATTTTAAGTAATTAATCAATTCACCCCCCTCTTGATTAATCAAATTGGGACCAACAGATTGCATGGAATGTTTGGGGTTCAAATTTGTAGAGGAAGAAAAATGCAGTGTTAGATGTGATGTCAAAATACATGCTAGACCTAATTGTGCTACTCAAAACACATATGGATGTTGCTCTAGCATAGGCTTTCTCTTATTTGGTTCAATTAGATGGGTTCTTATGCACAAAAGCAGATGGATAAAGTGAGGGAATGATAATGATGTGGAATACACCAGTAATGGAGCTAGAGCTGCTTAGACAATCAACTCAAGAAATTTATGTGCTATTAAAGAGTAGAAAGTCTTCTCTAAATTGGTATTTTTCTACAATATATGCTTCTACAAATTTAGCACTATGTCCAATTCTTTGGGGTAATATTAAGGATTTTTTTCAAATGTAGTAAATGAAAATGCTCGGTGCTTGATGTGGGATTTTAATAATATACTATCATCACACGAAAAATGGGTAGGTGGAGCCTTTACAAAAAAACAAAGCTTTTAACTATCTATCCTGTATGAATCATTGTCTAGCATGATTAAAAAAAAGACTAGATAGAGGATATTGTAATGTAGTGTGGAGGGCCATATACCCTAAGGCTAAAGTTTTCCATATTATTAGAGGACCTTCTAAGTTCTAACCACAATTTACTTTTACTAAAAAGTTAACCTTTTATTAATGTACCTTCAAAAACAAAAAATTTCAGGTTCTAGTCAACGTGGTTTAACCATAAATAATGTTTACCTTTGATAAAAAATGAATGGCACACATGTCAAAATGATGTAATAACAACATTGGAGGAATTGCCAAACACTTTTACCAAATGGAATAAGGAAGTTTTTGGTAATATTTACCAAAAGAAGCAGAAGTTATCTAATATACTAAGGCAAATTGAATTCTAGTTAGCAAATAACCTTATAGAGGTGTTATTAAACATGGAATTCAATTTATAATAGGAGCTACAATAAGTATTAGACTAGGAGGAAAGCTTATGGAAAATGAAGTCTAGGGCTAAATGGATTAAGGACGGCAAGAGAAACACAAAATATCATCACTCCCTAGTCTTAGTTAGCAGATAAAAAAATTGGATTCTAACTCTTAAAGATGAATGGGGACAAAGGAAATATAAGTAGCAAGATATCCAATAGATTATAATGAGCCACTTTAAAAGGCTCTTTTAATCTAAAAAAATTTCCAATCCCTTAGAAAATTCAATTCCTTGCTAGATACAAAGAGGTTAATCTAACCAAACACATCAACAACTTACAAACCCTGTAACAGGTAAAGAAATTTAGAAGGCTTTGAGTTCAATAGGACCTTAGAAATCCTTAGGTAAAAATGGAGTTCATGCTTTCTTTTTTTGAAAAAGTTAGTAGATAGTGGCAGAATTGGTGAAAGAAATTATTAAAAAGTGTTTTGAGGATGGAAAAATACCATGGAAACTTAACCAAACTCAACTAGTTCTAATTCCAAAGAATGGTGCAGTAGAAACTGTTAAACATAGTAGGCCAATAGGGCTTTATACTACAATCTATAAAATATTATAAAAAAATTTAGTCAATAGGTTGAGGTCATATATAGATCCAATCTTCTACTCAGGTCAAGCAGGTTTTATACCTAGAAGAAAGGCTTCTGATAACATTATTCTAATTAATGAAATATTGCATAGTTGTTAAAGGAAAAAACAACAAATTATAATGGATGTTAATTAAGTTAAGACTTAGAGAAAGCCTATGACACAATGGAATGGGATCATATTCACTAGACATTAGTTAGTTTAAACTTTTCACAAAAGTGGGTAAAACTAATTGAAAGTTGTTTAGACACGACTTGTATAGAAATACTTGTAAATGGTAACCCATCACCATCATTTAAGCCTAGTTGAGGTCTATGACAACGATATCCATTATCCCCTTATTTATTCATCATTGGGTTAGAGATCTTGAGCAAGCTAATAAAAAATGAAGTGGCAAAAGGTAATTGGGAGCCTTTTAAGGTAAGAGGAGGAGATTTTCATGTAGCACAAGTGATGTTTGCAAAGGACATTATATGGATGGTGAAAGGACATAAGGAGAATGCTAGAGTAATCAAAGCAGTACTTACTAACTTTGAAAGTTAATCCAAAAAAATCATCTATATCTTTCTCAAGAAATACCACTTAGGAGAAGAGAGAGGAAGTAGTTAGTATATTAAACTTTAAGAGTGTGGAATCTTTTGGAAAATACTTAGGGTATCCGCTAGATAATGAAAGAAAAATCAAAATGGAGCAGTTGGGTTTTATTGTAGAGAAAGCATAGAAAAAATATAGTGGATGGAAAGTAATGGGTAGCCTTATTCTTGCTAAATCATCCTTTGAAACCCTCTTAAATTATTTTATGCAAATAGAAAAGCTTCCAAAAAGTGTTGTATCAAAACTAGAGCGGGTTAAGATAAATGTTTTGTGAAATGGTAAAAAAGAGCAAGTTAAACTACATTGAATAAATTGGAATAATATAACTCTATCAAAAGAAAGTGGAGGCTTAGGATTAGCAAAATTAGAATGGAAAAATAAAGCCTACGTGATTAGAAGAGGATGGGAACTAAAACACTGGAGAGTACTATGGACAGACTTGATAAATATAAAATACAAACATTTTTTGAAAAATAATAGTATGAAAGTGCTTTCCAATGATTTAGCTTTCATGAAGTAAATCCATTCTAGTTTTGAATTTCAAATATAAATGGAAGTGTGTTGCTAGGAAATGGTTACCAAACAAGTTTTTAGTTTGACAAATAGGGTAATGGAAACATGATCAGGGAAATAATTCAAGGACCGATATCTGAGGAAGCTCTAACACTTTCTGTTAAAGACTATTAGATGTCAAAAATGAGATGGAATGAAGAAAAAAATCGGTTTCCCTATTTCTAAAATATTAGTATAGATATTAGGACTAATTTTTCTTTTTCCTTCCATGCAGGATTAGAAGGTATTTAACGGAGGACTACATATACAACCTTCATTGAAAGAGATTTACAATGGTTTAGTAAAATCATCATCAAATCATCGTGATATGACATGGGACTAGAATTGGAGAAGAGTTCTTCCACTAAAAATTAAACTGCTATTGTAGCGAATACAGCATAATGGTCTCCTTACTACAATAGAAATGAGACATATAAGGATAAGAATAGATGCCCTATGTCCTCATTTTAGTAATAGAGATGAAAACCTATGGCATGTCTTTTGGACATGTAATCAAGTGTAGAAAATAATTCAGATTTGGCAAACGATCTCAAAAAAGGACAGTCGTGTCCAAAATGATTTCAACCAATGGATAAAATGGAATTGTGCCATTAAAGAGAAAGATTGTATGTTACTTTATCTTCTAAGTCAATTTATATTTTCTTTTGCATTATGGAAGATTTGGCATGCTAGAAACATGGCCATTTTTAACCCAAATAACAACTTAAATATAAATCTTGTCCAAATTACATAGGTTGCACATGAACATTAAGCATATATTAAGAGACCAAAAAAGCACTCTCTTTTTTTTTTTTCAACTAGTAGAGTAAATTTAGTATGAGAAGTACTACAGCATAGATGGGTCAAGCTTAATGCTGATGGATTTGTGATCCATCACTCAAAAGCTGCTACAATTGGAGGGGTGATTAGAGATCAATATGGGACATGGATTTTTAGCTTCTCAAAGAAAATTGGACAAGTTGATATCTTAGTAGCTGGTGAATACGCTACTATATATAATTAGGATTAACAAAATTTTTTATAAATGTAGATAATCAAGCCGCTGTACATATTCTATCAAATCAAAATCGTAATTATTAGCTTAAGCATCATAATATCTTATCAACATGTAGGGCAAAATTATCTCCCCTCTAAGAGAAGAGAATTGAAGTGATCCTTTGAGAGGTTAATGGAATAGTGAACTGGATTGCAAGGGAAATATAGACAAAGGAACAAGAAGAACAGTTTTTTTATAAGCCTCTAGCAGGTCTTAGCCAAATTTTGTTTAAGGAATCCTTAGGTGTTGGCTTATACAAAGATTATAGATGTGTTGTTGGTCATTGTTCTAATATGGATATTGATGCATGCATTAATGTAAATATATGATGTATGGACTCTTATTTTCTGCAACATATTTTCTTATTGAAAAAATATATATTTGTAAGTATTTTTTAAGAATACATAAATTTTCACTTTCCAATTGTTATTCTCCAATCAACATCTTCACTATAATTATAAATCAAAATACATAAGATACAGAAAGATAATTTTTTAAATGGCACTATATATATTTATAATATAACTCATATGCTAGCCCATATAATATATGGATATAGATTTTGTTTAGGGCATGATAGTTACATAACCTAAACATTTTTTATTCTCTTTATGGAGGAAATAAAATAAATTATTTTATAAAAAAGGTAACAACTATTTTTAATAAGTAAGGAGTAAAAAAGTTATTATAAATAAAAGTTTTTTGTTCAATTTATAATTAAATAAGATAATAAAATATGTTTTTGAAATAATTATTTTATTTTCTCTCAATTTAATCAGGCGGTCCGATATCGTATGACCCACGTGACTCGATGGAAGCTCCCTTTATCTTCAGTCTAGTTTCAATGACCTTAGTTAGCCATTTCCTTACTGAATCCACTGCTCATGTTTTGTCTTAATTGGTCGGCCCAAATCATAACTCACCATCACTTCTATTTTCAATTGCCAAATTGCCAAGGTGAGTATAGTGAGGAGAGAAGACTCTGCTAATGAACCCAAGCTGGAAACTTTTCCTATTACATGAGCCTTTTTTCCTATTACATGAGCCTTTTCCAATGTCCCACTTTGTTGATGCCCACTTTTTAATTCCCATTTTAGATCAATGAGAGAGACTTGGATATAAGCCTCACTTCAATTCAAATTTCATTCCTCAGCTCAGAATAAATATATCTAATATGAAAATTGATGGTCGGTTTTCACTTTTGTTTATGGGTTGGCATAATTCATGGGTTTATCTGTAAAATGCTACTTTAAATATAAATTCCGCTAAATTGTGTCTTTTTTGCATATAAGACAAAAAAAAATTACCACCAATATCATTTAAAGCTAGATGAAAAATGCATCCCTTGTTATAAATTTTAGAGAGATTTTTCACATTTGTATTCATCTTAGAACACAATTTAGAGTTTTAGGTAGAATTAAGGCAATCTAAGTGGTGGAGAAAGTCCAGTTTATTGATCAGATGGCACTTGTGGAAGCATTATCAAGATTTTTATCATGACTAAGTTTTCTCCCTTACCTTAATTCTCTGTTCTTAATAGCTTTATAGATTGTTTTAGATCATGATTTTAATAGTATGATGATTTAAACATTATTATAGGATGTAGATTGTTAATTTATGATTTTTTTTATGTTATGTTTTGATAATTTGTGAAATTTAATTTTTTTTATAATCACGATGCATGGTCTATTATTCAACCAATGATAATTTTGCGAATTAAAACTATTTGAAACTTGATAGAGAATCTAGAGTTTGCTTGATATGAGAGTCATTCTTGTTAATTAAGATTCTCAAGACTCAAGAGAAGAGAATCCTAATGAACATGGTTAAAATCAAAATAATTAATCATAACATATATTACCGTATCTTAAATTATCTAAATTAATATAGTCAGTAGCTACTATAGTTGCACGATTTAGTCCACTTGCTAGTTTTAAAATTGTTATGAAAAGCAAGCATACATTAATATCCTCAATTTCAACTTAAGGACAGCTTAATTGGCTCACTAAGATATTTCTTTTAAAATTTTTATTATTTTTCTCAATTTTAGAGGTAAAATGTTAATAATGGTGAAGTATGCTCATCTTGGGGAATTAAGGGACTTAAGTCCAAATTTATAAAGTAAAGAGAGGCAAGATGTAAGTGCACAAGATGGTTAATAAGTGCCATTTAGCGTTAAGATTTATAAATAAGTAATTATCTATAAGATGATTTTCATAGTCCAACATCTAGCATGTTCATATTGAATTTAATTTTAATTTTGTAATTAGTTTTCCTTCTGAAAAGAAAAAAAAAATTGAATAGCCCAAAAACATATATTTTTTAGTTTTGACTAGCATTCATATTGCGTGTAGCTAATACATGTCTTTTTCCTTAATTAGCTTAACAAGAGAATGGTGCTAAGATATATTATCTATTAGTGATTAAAATAGAAAATTTTAATTTAGATAATCAAATAATTATAAATTAATCTTCCAAATCAATTTTTTTTTTTAGTAAAAAATTAAATCTCCACCATTAAATTGTTTCTAAATGGCCAAATGACTACTTATTCAAATAATTATTTGCTCAACAAACACACTTCATTTTGTTCAATTTGAATAATCACCAAGCTATCGGAGTCAAAGTAAACCATTTCGAGTTCCTCTCAGTTATTTGCCCACATATTGTTTAAGTTGAATACGTATTGTAGTTGCCCTTTATCAATACATAAAATGGTTAAAAAAAAACGAAATAAAATTTGCAAACACATTTTCTATATTTACATCATTTATATTTAGCTTTCTTATACTTACAATTAAGCGTTTAACCTTATAAACTTTTAAAAATAGTACTTTTATATTATATTTTACTATTTTACTCTTAAACATAAAATAATAATAAAGTTACTAAAATACTTTTCATTATTTTTAAAGAACAAAATTGTACGTAAGAGGTCAAAAAGCATCTTTTTGAAATTTAAGGGTTTAAAAACTCAATTTAAAAAATATGGATTAAATGTATATAGAAACAACATATATAAAAGGGTATATATATGCAATTTTAGAAAAAAAAAAAACTTTATAATATCAGAGATAGATGATGAAAATTGACATATGGCCAGAATATAGGACTTGAAAATAATTCTTCCGAATGTTACTATCCCGTGTAAGAATTTTATGAAAGCGTTGCTCCTGAGAGTACTTCAATTGTGAGGCCCGTAATTTAATTTCGTAGAGGGTTAAAGTAGGAGAATTAAAAAAAGAAAAAAAATCTTATTTAATATCTTAACCCATTACAATTACCTTACTAACATAGACAATGTTAATGTGATAATCATGTAAATGCCACTTTTTACGTTTCTTTTGTATGTGCTTTTAGCTTTTAAGATTGGGCATTTATATATATCTAATCTTATACACAACCATTTTGTCATCGATTTTTTTTTCTTAATTTTAGTGTTTTTTAAATTATTCCATCTAATAGTAAAATAATAAAAAAGGTTTAAAAATATATATATCTTAAAGATTTAGAAGTTTAAGTATTTAATTATAAAAATAAAATTCAGAAAGTCCTATAAGTAAGATATTTTATTAAATATTTATTCATAACGCGAGAGATATTTTTTTATCCATAAAAACGGGTTTCTTCATATTTTGAAAGTGACTTATTTTGAAGAGAAGATTTGCCCTTATCCGGGTGTTTGGTTGCTGACTGGATTGTAGGCAGATGAAGCCCAATACAAAGTCAAACGTAAACTCCACATATACGAGGGAAAACTAGTAGGGTTTGGAAAATATGCAAATTAGGGCAAAACTACGGCACCAATTCCCAATAAGATTCATCCCCCCCAACCCCACTCCCCCTCCCCCCAACCCCGCCCGCCACAAGCTACGAACCGTTTGATTACGAATAAGAGAAGACATTTATGTTCTTCACTCCAATGTGAAAGCTAGATTCCAACAATGTGATTTCACCTAAGTCATACGGCAATGCTTAATCTTTGAGAAACTGACTTAATAATAGAAAAAGAAAATCACATGCTTATTGAGCATGACGGTAACAATCTTAATTATTGTTACTCCTGCATGTATATTTTTAACGTTACTGAGTGGTTTTACTTCTACTTCGGCCGGACAATGCTACTGTGGCATTGCGTCTAATGATTTTTCCTTGTCATTATGCTACAGTCAAAGTTAGGTGGCTTTATGATATTGCTGATTTCATGTTCATAATTCCATGAATATAAAGGTAGATCAAAATGTCTTTACGGCAAACTAACTTAGTCAGACAGTAGTTTTCATTTATCTACTCATTCTTGCTATCCAGTTTCTCAAATTGCAGACACATCATCCTAATACTAGAGACCAGCATTTAGAATAGAGTTGGGATGGGGGTGGCGGTTGCAGGAGGTGGGTGGTTGGTGGGGTTGCGGCGGTTGTGGTGGTCGAACCTGAGGAATGGTGGAATTTTTTATGAATGCAACTCATGCTCCAACCCAATTCCCCGTTCATACTCTCACATACAAATGTGCATGGAATTATTGTTGAAAATGCAACAATTCAGCATTGCAAATAAACACCTATAAAGCATGTAAAAATAAAATATTATCTACAATATATGAAGAAGTGTCTTCTTTCTTTTATAATATCGTTTCACAAAATAAAATAATATACTCTTAATTAGTAGGTTTTTTTTTTCTGGATTTTTTAAATTATATTTTGGATATCTTTCTTTTTGACCTACTATTGTGCATATCACAACTATCAAGGACTGATTCAAATTGATCATCTTGTCGAAATATTAGTATTGATGTTTACTCTTATCTGTACTTTCGTTGGTCAGAAAGAAATCCCGAATTAGAAAGTCAAACTACTATATTGTTCATATCATATTGTGCACAAAGCAATATGAAGAGAGCATGGAAAATTAAACAAACCATCCGATGCAAAGTGTCACAATTGGATCAACTCAACTTGCTTACTAGAATCGACTGTATTAAATGGTTCAAACAAAAAATCATATTACAATGTTATTATAACACCATTAATTAAGTTGACATGGCATGTTTATAAGATAATAACAGGATCCTCTTCTTAAACGAAATTGAATAATATTAATAATTTATTTTAATTATTTAAAATTTTAATTATCTATTTTTAACTATATAGCATAATATTAATATTCTATTTTAATTATTTAAAAACTCGATCTTTTATTTAAATTTAATTTTACACATTAAACTTTTTACCTATAATTTTCACAATTTATCTATTACTCCTAAATATATTATCCTATGTCCTTGTCGATAAAAAAATCCCAAGTTGCGTAAATTCCGAAAGGCGTGGAAAAAGGATGAAACAATTACCTTGTAATTGCATAGTCAGCCACCAGAGCATACAAATTATTTCTTGTTTTATCTTTGATAGATTTTTTTTATTATTATTAATTACACACACACATACATATGGATAAGAAAGACATTTAACATATAGATTACAGTCATTGTGCTACGGAACTTCAAGTGATTTTATCAAATTACGTATAATTACGTATACAACCCTGTTCACTTAGCATATACATGAAAGTATATAATTTGTAATGTCACTCTAATAAATTGTATGTGCTATGAAGAAAGTAGGAGATGTATACACGCAACGTGTATAAGCAAATTAATTAATTATTATTTTTAAAAGTAAACCTCGTATATAATACTAGAGACCAGCATTTAGAATAGGTTGGGGTGGGGGTGGGGGTGGCGGTTGCAGGAGGTGGGTGGTTGGTGGGGTTGCGGCGGTTGTGGTGGTCGAACCTGAGGAATGGTGGAATTTTTTATGAATGCAACTCATGCTCCAACCCAATTCCCAGTTCATACTCTCACATACAAATGTGCATGGAATTATTGTTGAAAATGCAACAATTCATCATTGTAAATAAACACCTATAAAGCATGCAAAAATAAAATATTATCTACAAGATATAAACAAGGCTATTCTTTTCATTATAATATCGTTTAATAAAACAAAATAATAAACTCTTAACTAGTAAGTTTTTTTTTTTTGGATTTTTTAAATTATATTTTGGATATTTTTTTTTTTTTACCTACTATTGTGCATATCACAACTATTAAGGACAGATTCAAATTGATCATCTAGCCGAAATATTAGTATTGATGTTTACTCTTATCTATATTTTTGTTGGTCAGAAAGAAACCCCGAATCACAAAGTCAAACTCAACTTGCTTAGTGGCCGTATTAAATGGTTCAAACAAAAAATTCTATTACAAGTTATTATAAAATCATTAAATTAAGTTGGTGTGGCACATTTATAAGATAATGACGAAATCCTCTTCTTAAACCAAATCAAATAATGTTAATAATCTATTTTAATTATGTAGCATAATATTGATACTCCATTTTAACTATTTGAAAACTCAATCTTTTATTTACATTTAATTTTACACATTAATCTCTTCACCTATAATTTTCATAATTTATCTATTACTCCTAAATATATTATCCTATGTCCTTGTCGATTAAAAATCCCAAGCTGGGTAAATTCCCAAAGGCGTGGAAAAAGGATGAAACAATTACCTTGTACTTGCATAGTCAGCCACCTGAGCACAGATTTATCAAAATAGTTATTTATTTATTCATATTTTCTTTGCCATTGATTGATCAAAATAGTTTCTGGTTCTATTTTCGACTCCCAGCTTACAAAAACAAATTTATTGTTAAACCTCGTAACTTAATAGTATGCGTGCTATATTTTTAAATCTTTTTTATTGTACTTTGAAAAGAAAAAAGATTTATCAATACTAATACATCACATATATAAATAAGTGGTAAATAAATATTAATGATATTTCAATATATAGTAGAGATAATAAATAATTTACAAAAAACTACTGTTCATATTTTACAAAAATTGTCAAATATCAAACTTTAACTAATACTTACATGATGGCAAAAAAAAAAAAAAAAAAACCTAATACTTGCATGCTGTTAAACAATTCACATGTTAATATTATTGCAAAAGAAAAACTTGTATGTTTAACAAAAAAAATTAAATTGGGGGTTTATTATATTTTTATAAATTTTATTCTATTCAATAGTAATCTATGAAATTTAAATATTGTATTAATATATATTTCAAGTTGTTAAAATTTTAAAAAATCTGAGTACAATGCAAGAGATTTGACGGAATAAAGAGTGAACTTTCTCCTTGGCCAAAATATGAAGACTGGATATATTAAAGAATTGTTTGTTTCCCTAAATAAAAAGAGTTGAAATTTACATAAACGACAAAATATATTTATATTTCTCCTATACACGGTTAGTTTTGAAAATTCTTTTGTTTTTATAGGTAACATGAGTCTACAAAATATATTTATATCTCGCCTTTTGAGTTGCTCCTTAAACTCTCAATGGTATTAGTTTTAATGGTATTAATATATTATATAAATGGATTAATGGTATATATATATAAAAAAATTATAATATATAAAAATATAATTGATAATTTTTTGAAAAATATATATTATTATTGATGAGACACGAGGTAGGTACATATCAATTTTTCAGAAAAAAATAGTTAAATGCACCATACAACTACATGAATTAAATGAAAGGGGAGAAAAACTATAGGCAAAGAGGAACATGAAATTCACTAATATTTGAAAAATAAGGTTGTTATAAGAACACTAAGAGTCAGATCGTATAAACCCAATGAGTTTCAAGTATTAGAAAGGGTGAACCGGTCCATGTCTATTATTCCTAACATTACATTGTACTATTATGATGTATGAATTACGATTACATGATCGACATACTAAATAAATACCTTTTAAAATAGCTTCATCGAGAAAAATATCATCAATCTATATATAAATAATAAGAAATACAAGATAAAAAAACCTTCTATATTGAAAAATATAAATATTATTGTATGTTATTGAATAATTGCCTCCTCAACGTTGACATATAATATGTATGTAGTTACATGACATAATTCTAATAATTTTAGTACCAAACCATTTAAATTGCTGATTAACACACATTTTCTAATGATGTGAAGTTCTATGGTATAGAAATTCCATATTATATATTTTTATGTAATAATAACGATAAATCAATGATTTTTAATTCCCTTGAGATTATCATATACATAATGAAACAAGACAGAAATTAAAATACTACTCTAGGTGTTTTCCATTTCCATCTAATATGGGATTTGTGTCATAATGATTTTTTTTTTCATATATTTTCCCATATATTTCAAATGGATTTGAGTAACATAAATTTATTTATTTATTGTCGGTTAGATATTTTCATAATTTATAGGGAAGGGAAATTGATATTGCTCTATTCTAGTGGTGCCTTGGCATAATATAACTCAAGATGTAATGTTTAAGATTGTTTTAGTAAGAAAGTCATCTCATATCAATGTCTTCAAGAAACCTCAACTTTTCAAGAAATTTATGCTGGAAATCCTACAAAAGCTAGTGGCCATAATTAATACCTAACTCTGAAGGCCATCTAGAAGACCCATGATCAATTAATGAGAAATAAATGAACGAAAAAGAGATCAATTAAAGATTACCTACGTACGTAATTGACAATGGACCCCAACATTCCATGCATTGTTGCCCCCCACGCCCCTTCGGTAAATTACCTATGGTAAATAATTTGGTGAGTTTTTTTTTTTTTCCTTCAGATATTTGATAGCATTATTACATGAGACAAAATGCCCAAAACAAAAAGGGTATAATCAGGTTGAGTTGACATAAACGGTGTTAAGTTTGTGCTTTTGCTAGTCGTGTAGAATTTTGAGCTTAAGCTTAAATTGTAGTAGTATTTAGGGAGTTTGAATTTTGTTTAATTAAATTCATTTAATCTTGATTTATTTTAAAATTATTTGTTAATTAAAATAATATTAATATCTAAATTTGATTCAAACTTGTTTTGTATTGAAGTTTGATTGGAGCTAAATAAAATTTTCAAGTTAGTTGAACTAAATGCCTTGAAGCTTAAACTTGATGCACTAAACTATTAAAGTAGTTCATGTTCGATCTTGACTCGGTTGTAATCGAATTGAACTCAAAATCTTGAACTAAATGGATATTGACTTTATCTCCGTCTTGCTCCTATATAAGCACCCTCTTACACCACATGCATTACGTCAAAATACCAAACCAATACCAACTCACCAGTTATCCAAATACTCTGCAAAACGCAAAAAAAAAAAAAAGAAAGAAAGAAAGAAAGAAACCCTAACCCTAACACTAACCCTAACCATGGTAGAAGTACAAGTAATCTCCAAACACACCATCAAGCCATCTTCCCCTACACCCGATCACCTTCGTCACTACAAACTTTCATTCCTAGATCAAATCCAACCTCCGGTTTTCATACCACTTGTTATGTTCTTCCCAAAAGGTGATACTTTTACCAATGAAGAACAAATACATCGAATAAGACAGTCTCTATCCCAGGTCTTGACAGTGTACTACCCTTTAGCGGGGCGCGTGAAGGACAATCTCTACGTAGAGTGCAACGATGAGGGTGTCCCGTTTGTCGAAACCCAGGTTGGGTGTACTATTTCAGATGTATTGGAAGATCCGAACCCGAAGATGATGAATGAGTTCATGCCTTTCGAGCTTGACAACGTGGGGGATTTGCTTGCGGTTGTACAAGTGAACTCTTTTAAGTGTGGGGGACTAGCCATTAGTCTTAGCATGTCGCATAAGATAGCCGACGGGCTTTCCACCTTCACGTTCCTTAAGTCGTGGGCCGCAACCTCACGTGGGGTGGAGTCCGAGGTTGTTCAGCCCTATTTCGATTCCTCTGTCCTTTTCCCACCAGTGGACTTGGCCGGGTTCAAACCCACGACGGGGATCGTGAAGGAGAACATAACCACCAACAGGTTTGTCTTTGACGCGGAGACGATCGCGTCACTGAGGGAGAAGTATGCAAGCAATTGGGACATGGAACATACGCGCCGCCCCACGCGCGTGGAAGCATTGTCTGCCTTTTTGTGGAGTAGGTTTATGGCCAGCACACAACTCAAAAAGGATGTCTGCGAAAGCAACAATGAGAAAAAGGAGAAGCTGTACAATGTGCTTCATGCAGTGAACTTGCGACCGAGGGCAGATCCACCACTGACGGCCCGTCACTTTGGGAACATTAGCAGGTGCTATAGTAGAGCATGGAAAATAAACTAAAATAATGCTATTTTTAAATAATAATAACAAAATAGAATATCTAATAAAATAATTCGTAAAATAGATGATCTCGAAATATATTTTTAGCTGAATCAAAGTTAACTCAACCGAAGGTACGTACCATATCTGTGCCTTCAATTAAGTAAATTTTAGCTCAATTGAAAGTCTGTTTTAAATCCATGCCCTCACTACTTATTTTAGAAATTGTTTTTTTTTAAATTGCATTATTTTAGTAAATTTCTCTTAAACCACGCAATAGACCATTTACAATGCACTGTCATTATCTTAAGAACTCTTTTTGTTAAGGATTTTTTCACTTTAAGTTGTTAAGATTTGTTTAGTATTATTTACAGAATTTATAATACAAATTTTCAACACAAATCAGTACTAAAAACAATATATATGTATAGCAATTTTTTAAGATTCTTCATTAAAAATCTCATTTGTCTTGAAGACCTCTCGTCAATGCATAGCACCCCCAAAAGTGAGGTGTTTGCCATTGAAATTTGTCTGAAGGACCTTGCATTGGGATGATTTTATTAAGGCATTTCCAACTCTAAATATTTTATTTAAGGTTCCTAAATACTACAACAGTTCTTTAAGAATTTTTCCTCCTTAAGAACCTCTTCATTTCATCTTTTAAGTCCTTAAAAAGAGTTTATAGGTACCTCTAACTTATCAATTCATGAATCAGGTTAAACTAGAATACTAATCCGATTTAGCCCGCTAATTCATGAATAGTGAACTGACCTGATTCAGCTTGGCCAAGGACTTGTTGGTTTAAGCAAGTTTATAGTGGTTCAACCATGAAAACCTGCATGAACCAGTGGATTAACCCACAAAAGTAACAAAAAAAAATGAAAAAAAGAAGAAAAAGAACCATGATATGATATAGGAGAGGAGCATATGGTTAATATTGTCATGATTATTTATTTAAGAATTGTAAGTTAAAAATAATAATTTATTTTCTTTTTAAAAGTTTTTTTTTTAAAAAAAAATTAAGAATGACAAATTAATATTTTAAAACTTTAAATAATTAATTATAGAAAATGGACAAAATCCAAATGCCAAATATAACATTTACCCTATTGTAAATTATATCATTGTCTTGTCATTTAACCCCTTAATATATATATAAAACAAACTTTATCTGTTTCCAACATCATTGTTCTTCGCAACTATAACAATTATAGAAATATTTCACTCAAGCTCTGTCAAAAATCTGATATGTAAAAGAAAATTCTACAGGTTCACCGTGACCATACCGAGCACTGAAGCCACGGACGATGGAGGTCACAAAATGGTCAACGAGGTGAGGGATGCAATAAAGATGATTGACAAGGATTATGTGAAAAAGCTTCAAGATGGAGTCAGCCACCTCCAATTCATGAGGCAGCGCGCAGCCAGCATCGCCAAGGGTGAACTCGTCTCCCTCAGCTTCAGTAGTCATTGCAGAATGCCCATTTATGAAGCCGATTTCGGTTGGGGAAAACCCGTTTGGGTCGGGTCCACGAGCTTTACCTTTAAGAACTTGATTGTGTTTATGGATACCAAATATGGTGATGGCATAGAAGCATGGGTTAACTTGAAGGAGGAGGACATGAAGAAGTTTCAACAAGACAAGGAACTCCTAGCACATATTAATGACAATGCTAGTGTCATTTAAGTATATATTCTTCACTCATACCAAAAAATTAGATGCAAGGATTTCTTTGATGTGGTCTTTTTAAGTGTAATAAGCCAATGTTGTGTGTATTTTGTTATTTTTCTTAGACATGGAATGTACGAATAAAGTTGAACCCCAAACAAAACGTAGATATGTCTCAATTAAAGTTGGAATATGTGATAAATAAAAGTTGGATGTTTATGTACCCTGTTTGCCCAAATGACCAAAAAATAGTTTTTTTTTTTTTTGTTAATAATATTGATTACTTACATAAAAGAAACAATACATGAAAATATAAAAGATTTCGTTATTTGATTTTTTAACAAATGTTACTATAGCAACATTTATATTTTTCGTTATATCTACAGTTAATACAACCACCGATGGAGATGGTCTTAGCCTCAAAGAAGAATTGTCTACTCTTTAAACTGTTGATGGCTAGAGTTTGGATGGTAGATATTTTAAAGGAACAAGAAAACTAGGATGTGGCAAAATCTGGATATTATGAATAAATGGTTGTTGTCTCCAGTTTTTTATGTTGAATACATTCCCATTAATTACGTATGTATATTTGGTTTGATTAAATAAATTTTTATGATTATATATTATTTTTTATTGAGATATATATTTATAATTAATTAGAATAAACTCGAAATAGAGAATTGGAAAAGTAGATATGTGTCCTTGAAATTGAGAGTGCCAAAACAATGAGTGGATATAAGTATTTGTGGGATAAAGGAATATAAAGTGTCTCTATTTTTTTATCTAAGCAATTAAATATTTAATTTTATTTTAGAAATTTAGTATTTATATTTTGAAATAATGTATCGCATAATACTTTATTAGGTACTAATTTTTTAATGAAACTTTAGACATTAAATTGCTTAAATTTGAAAATCGAAAAGTATCTTTTTGCTGATATTTATGCGTAGCAGTAAATAAAATAAGATTTGTGTTGGTATAGAGAATTCAAAAGAAAGTAACCTATTTGCATCCATTGTTCAATTTGACCAATTCAACGGTTATCTAGTTGATCATGACTAAACATCTAGTGGCTTAAATAATAAATACCTATGTCTTATTATTTAAATTGTTCAAGTGTTAAATTATTATTTGTAGTATGACGTAGCGCGGGAGGCGTAAACAACACGAGGCCAATTCTAGGATTGATCTCACGAACAAGCAAAGAATAATTCTGAGTTATTCCTTGAAAACCTCAATTGCGCACAATTGAGAAAACAGATAAAACTATTCTCTAAAAGTGTATATTTCACAAAAGAATCCAAAAACTAACCCTAGAATGGCCTAGAGGCTATTTATAGTCCTTAGGGAAATAACTAACAAGGAAATAAATATGTACACGTGGGAATAAATTTACATATACACGTCCGTCGTCTGGATTATACACGGCCGTGTATAAGGCCGTGTAGGCTTCTGTGGACACTCCTACTACAACACACAGCCGTGCCTTCTGACCGTGTGTCAGGCCATGTAAGTTTCTAGGGATTTTCCTGACACAACACACGGTCGTGCCTCCTTATCGTGTATGTGGCCGTGTATGTTTCTGAGAATCATGCCGGCACAACACATGGCCGTGCCTTCTGGCCGTGTATCAGACTGTGTATGTTTCTGGGAGCTTCCAAACACATTACACGGTCGTGTCTTGTAAAAGACACACCCAATAAACCTGTGTCAGCTACGATGCCCGCATCATTCTCTCCCGCCAATGAAGAACTCGACCCCGAGTTCTCTTTAGGATATAATGGTGTGTCATCGGGGTGGAAGAGAGATAAATCTGCTACATTGAAAGTGTGCGAAATGTTCATATCGTCTGGGAGCTTGACAATATACGCGTTGTCATTGATCTTGCGCACTACTTCATATGGGCCATATTTCTTTGGTTGTAGTTTCCCATATCTATCCGCAGGGAAACATTCTTTCAAAGATAAACCATCACCTGATCGCCCACTTCAAACAGTTTCTTCCGCCTATGTTTATCAGCAGCCCCCTTATACCTGGTATTAGCTTCTTCAATTTTCCATCTGACTTCCGCTATGGTGGCTTGGCATTGTTCAGCCAAATGCTTAGCAGTGACATCACCCACCACACCCTTGGGTAACTTGATCAGATCCAGCACATGTTGTGGCGTTTTGGTGTACACTACCGAGAACGATGATCTTCCAATAGTTCTATGGACAGAACTATTGTAGGCAAACTCAACTTGAGCCAACGCTTGATCCCATTGCCCTGGCTTCTCACAGCAAATGCTTCTAATGAGGTTCCCGAGAGTCCGGTTGGTTACTTCTGTCTGACCATCGGTTTGAGGGTGAGTTATACTGCTATAATTCAAGGATGAGTCAAACAGGTACCAAAGAGTCCTCCAAAAGTGGTTGAGGAACTTGCTATCTCTGTCGGAGGTGATAGACTTTGGAACACCATGTAAACGCACCACTTCCTTGAAGAATAGTCGTGCGATGACCCTTGCATCAGCGGTTTTCCTGCAGGGAATAAAGTGCGCCATCTTGGAAAACCTGTCAACTACAACAAATACAGAGTTAGCACCTCGTTGGGTACGAGGCAAACCAAGTACAAAGTCCATCGACAGGTCCTCCCAAATGTTCGCCAGCATGGGGAGAGGAGTATATAGGCCGGTGTTCTGAGACTGCCCTTTCGACACTTGGCAGATATAACATCTTTCCACAATTCTATAAACATCCATCCGTAACCGAGGCCAGAAGTACCTCTCGGCAACTGCAGCTAAGGTTATGTCTCTGCCCAGATGTCTTGCCAATCCACCACCGTGCAGGTCTCGAATAAGTTTCTCTCGTAAGGACGACTCAGGAATGCACAGCTGATTCCCTTTCATCAAGTATCCATTGTGAACATGGTAGTCGTCACAAGGCTCCCTGTAGGCACATTTACTCCATGTCTCTTTAAAATCTCCATCCCCCTCATACAACTCCTTTAGCCTTTCAAACCCGATGATTTCCGCACTCAGAGTGAGTAGTACATCGGCTCTTCTACTCAGGGCGTCTGCTACTTTGCTTTGCACACTCGACTTGTGCATCAATCTGAAAGGAAATCTTTGTAAGAACTCAATCCACCTTGCATGCATGTCCCTACTTATCCGAGTCTGGCTGCTCAGGTGTTTTAAAGCCCCACAGTCCGAGTACAAGATGAACTCCTTTCCAATCAAATAATGTTCCCACACTTTTAGCGCTCTTACCACGGCATAGAACTCCTTATCATATATAGACCAACTCCTCCTAGCTTCACACAATTTCTCGCTATAGAATGCTATTGGTCTTTTCTCCTGTGACAACACCGCACCAACCCCAACTCCACTGGCATCGCAATCCACCTCAAATAACCTGTCAAAATCCGGTAGCGCTAATACAGGGGCGCTACACAATCGTCTCTTCATATCTACAAAACTCGCTTCAGCCTCTTCGCCCCATCGAAATTTCCCTTTCTTCAAACATTCAGTTAAGGGAGCAGCGACTGTACTGAAGTGTTTAATGAACCTCCTATAGAAGCTAGCCAAGTCGAGAAAACTTCTCAACTCAGTGACGGCTTTTGGGGTAGGCCATTCCCTGATCACTTTCACTTTCTCATCATCCACCATCACCCCCTCACTGTTGACTATGAACCCAAGGAACAATAGTCACCTTGACAGAAATGTGCATTTCTTTAAATTGGCATACAGTTTATTCTCTTTCAACACAGACATAACACACCTCAAATGTTCAAGGTGTTCTTCCTCAGATTTACTAAACACCAAGATATCTTCAAAATACACTACAATGAAGCGACCATTAAAGGGTTTTAGTACCCGGTTCATCACTCGCATAAAAGTGCTTGGTGCGTTACTGAGACCAAACAGTATCACCAACCATTCATATAGCCCCTCTTTTGTTTTGAACGTCGTCTTCCATTCATCTCCAGGGCGGATCCGAATCTAATGGTATCCACTCCTCAAATCTATCTTGGAGAAGATAGTGGCTCCACTCAACCTGTCCAACATATCCTCCAGGCGTGGTATGGGAAACTTGTATCCTATTGTGATCTTATTGATAGCCCTACTATCAACACACATCCTCCGGCTCCCATCTTTCTTGGGAGTCAATAACGCTGGGACAGCACACGGGCTCAGGCTGTCTCGGATAAACCCCTTGTCCAATAGCTCTTGGACCTTATCTTGCCAAATTTCAGTTTCCTTAGGGCTCGTCCTATAGTGTGGTAAATTTGGGAGACTTGCTCCAGGCACCAAGTCGATCTGATGCTGGATGTCCCTCAAAGGCGATAGACCCTCAGGTAGATCATCAGGAGCCACCTCCTTATACTCTTTCAGTAAACTCTTTACTACTTCAGGTATTTCCACACTAGCTTCATTTTCTCCAGCCGCCACATCTTTTACTATTAGAGCATGGACCACCCGTGACTCCTTTAAATCTTCAACTAAGTCTTTCTCCGATTAGGTGACGGTTAAGAAAGAACGACTTTCTGCCCTCTTCTCCTTCGAGCGTCCTTCCTTCTTCAGCGGCAACAATGTATACCTTACACCCCCTTTCTCCAACCTATACACGTTCTCCTTTCCCGCGTGTTGTGCGTTCACATCAAACTGCCATGGCCTACCAAATAAGATATGACTGGCATCCATGTCCACAATGTCACAAAAGACCTCATCGCGATACTTCCCTATTGAGAATGGTACCCTACATCTTTCCTTCACCTCGATCCTCTCTGCAGCTTTGATCCATCCTATAGTGTATGGATTTGGGTGTTTTTCGACAGGTAGCTGCAACTGCTTCACAACTTCTCTTCCTATGATATTTTCACAACTTCCACTATCTACTATCAGTTCAAATACCTTCCTACCAATAGTACACCTCGTGTGAAACAACTGGTGTTGTTGCGTGATCTCTTCCTGTTTTGGGGTTAGCATCATCCGCCTAATCACATAGGTTGGTTCTGCCACCCCTTCCTCCTCCTCATAGTGCTCATCCTCTCCATTAGGTTCACAGCATTTCTCATCTTCATCCCCTCTATCAAGAATGTTAACACTCTCCTAGTAGGACATTCATTTGACTTATGACCAAGTTGATTACATCGGAAACACTTACCCAAGATAGGCTTGGCATATGGGTTACTCTGCCTCTAGGTTCCCCTAGGCTCCATCGGTCGCTTTCCCTCAATCTTTTCTTCTTTCTTGGCGCTGTCCTCACTAGGTTTGTGTGCAGCACCTTTGTTTTTCTCAAATCCCAACTTACTACTACTGCCTACAGCATCACTAACATACCCCTTTCTTCCACCTCCGTACCTACTACTCTGCTCCTGCAACATCAATTCAGCTTGGAGGGACCAAGTTTTTCGCTTCAACCAGGTTCCTCACCATTGTGACCCCTATTTTATCCTTGATCTGGAGCTTCAGGCCTTCTACGTATCGTGCTACTTGCTGGCCTTCACTCTCCCTCAAGTCGTTCCGTTCGGCCAATCTCATGAACTCGGCGGTATATTCGTGCACTGACCGCAGCCCCTGACGGCACCGCTAATATTGTTGGAACAATATCTGCTCATAGTCCGGAGGGAGAAAATCGTGTTGCAACAACTGTTTCATGCGATACCACGTTCTCACCGGATGCTTACCCTCTCTTTGCCTCCTATTCTACAGCATCTCCCACCATGCCGAGGCTCTACTCTTCAATCTACATGCCACCAATCTCACCCGGCGGTCTTCCGGAATTTCCATGTAGTCGAAAAACCGATCCACTTCGACAATCCAATCCAGGAAGCCTTCGATATTAAGGCTGTCGTCAAACCACGGGATGTCGACCTTCAGGCGATAATCTCCCCCGTCTCCTTGATCATACCCGCCACGGTTTCTCCGTAATCACCATCCCTATGATTGTTTCCATACTAAATCGGCCGATAGCCACCACCGTTACCACCATGCCCTCACTGTGGTCTACCTCCATACAGGCCTTCGTATTCATCGCTAGAGTCGTCATCCTCTACTCGTCCCCACCTGTTCTCGACAACAGGTTAGACCATCTGTCCACCGTAAACATCAGCTGTCCATGGCGGATTCCTACCAACACCCCCAACCCTATTGGGGTCTACTGCTATGGCGTCGAAACGCTCGATCAGTTCATCAAGGCGCCGTTCCATATGCCTAACCTTCTGATGCAAGCGTCAAACTCCGCCCTCGGAACCCATTGATGGGCTCCTTGTGATCTCACATCTTGAACACCGTCAAGAACATGACCGTCGTCATCGCCTTGATGAGTTGACATCTCCGCAGGAAATTGCCTTACTCTGATACCACCTGATGCATGCGGGAGGCATAAACAACACGAGGCCAATTTTAGGATTGGTCTCACAAACAAGCAAAGAATAATTCTGAGTTATTTCTTGAAAACCTCAATTGCGCACAATCAAGAAAATAGAGAAAACTATTCTCTAAAAGTGTATATTTCACAAAAGAATCCAAAAACTAACCCTAGAATGGCCTAAAGGCTATTTATAGTCCTTAAGGAAATAACTAACAAGGAAATAAATATGTACACGTGGGAATAAATTTACATATACACGTCTGTCGTCTAGATTATACACGGCCGTGTAGGCTTCTGTGGACACTCCTACTACAACACACGGCCGTGCCTTCTGACCGTGTGTCAGGCCGTGTAAGTTTCTGGGGATTTTCCTGACACAACACACGGCTGTGCCTCCTTGTCATGTATGTTTCTGATAATCATGCTGGCACAACACTCGGCCGTGCCTTCTGGCCGTGTATCAGACCGTGTATGTTTCTAGGAGCTTCCAAACACATTACACGATCGTGTCTTGTAAACGACACGCCCAATCAACCCATGTCAACTACGATGCCCGCACCATAGTAATACAATTTAAATACCAACTTTTGAGATAGCAAATTTCCATTTTATTTATTCTATTTTTCATAAGATTTAAACTGAATTCTCTAATTTATGAGTTTCTAACTATTATATCATGTGACTTTGTTTATTTATTTATCTATATATCTATTTTCTCATAAGATTTTGAAGCAAGACCTATTAGACAAAATCTTTTTCCAGATTATCCTGTAATAACTAATTGTTGTTACTTGTTAGTATTCTCTCAGCATCACTCACTATCAGTTAAAAACTAAGCCCTATTAAACGTAAATAATCTCAAAATTATCTCGAACAACGTTGTCCTTCGGGGATATTCTTATGTCTAATGCTCTATGTCAATAGAATAAACGACAAATACAAAGTGATGAAATTTGTAAATGCTTGTAGGTACCGTTTACCTAACCTAAAATAAATTATGGTGCTGTAATAGTGTGTCATTTATTTACTTTTCTAGAGGCTTCTGGAAATAATATTATTTTAAAGTAAATTAATAGTGTTCAAATTAATAAAATATATATACTACAAATCAACAGTAATTCGTGCGGCATATTGAAACATCCTCATCAACCAGGCATGAGCTTGAGCAACGAGGATACTTTCCAAAGAAAAGTGGAAACTCAACAAAGCATACAAATTTTGACCAAAAAGATTGGTTTACGGAAATTAAGAAATAAACACAAAAGTAAAGTATACATTAATATCCAATTACAACCAACGGGATCAATGAATAAAAAGATAATATTTAATACACACAAAAATTACAAAATACAAGAAATCAACATTTCATCATTCATCAAGTAAGTTTTTTACAAAATTTTCAAGTTGGCATACCGACTATTGTACAAACAAAGCTACAAATAAAATACAACTACTGAAGTTTAGGATGTTGGATCCTCTATTGGGGCTAAGGTTGGTTCTAGCACTTCTTCCACAGCTAATGCTGGAAGTTGGTCCAATGATTGCTTTTCTCAAGAAATAGGGAGAAGGTTGTCATCTTGAGCACCTAATGGAGGAGGAGACACCCCTTCTTCGCTCAGCAAAGGAAGAAAAGTTATTTCTTTTTCAACAAGTAGAGGAGAGAGAGGAAGGTTTTCCATAATGATCACCTTGGGTGATGAAGGCACACCCTCTTCTTCTACCTCTTGATCTTTAGCCTTTGCTATCGCCCTCATAGCCTAAATCACTTCCCGCTCCATTGGTGGGGTGTTTAGTATGCACAATTTTTCCCCAAGCTAAGAAAGATCATATAAATGATCCCTCTAATGGATCTAATGCCTCATGATTCTCTAGCCTTCCTCCATGACTTTCACTAGTTACTCGACATACTCATTAGAGAGTTGAATCCCCTCATAGTATTAATCTTTGGTTGTCCTTTCCTTCTCCTCCAGCACTTGCATGCATACGTCTTGATCAATATCGCGCTTCTTAAGCTTCGCAATTCGCTCCTTCATCACCGCCTTCTCCTTGTCGGACTTCTCAATGCATTATTTTGTAAGATCCCAATCCCTTTTGTAGTTCAACACAACAGCTTTCTCCCACCGAAGCTCAATGGTGTGGTAACTCTCCCACTGATGATAACTAGCAGCCACCTCAAAAAGTGCATTAATACAGCCCATAGCTCCTTGATGCTCCAGTCGCATCTTTACCAACTCGAATGCATTTTTCCAAACCTTCTACTTAGTTTTAACCACCCTTGTACAACAGTATTTCCTAACAACATTGAGCTCCACTCAAGCCTCATTTAGTTCGACCCCCATCATGACCTGCCTTTGCAAGTGAAAGTCATTACATTGATATTAGCAGTTGAATAACTCAAAATAAGAGTTACCCTTTGCAATCCATTCGCATACTTCTCTTTAATCCTCGACATAGGCATAGAGGGCTCTATAGGTAGCTTTGACACTCTACAAAACATAACTTATGTTAGGAACCAAAAAGAAGACGAAGAAGAAGAAGAAGAAAGAGAGAGGAAACGGGAAAGGAGATGACGGTAGAAACTCACCTCCATAAGATGAGCAGAAAAGTAATTCTACAATTTTGACACATACATCCCTATTGTAACCTTCTCTGCCTCTCCCCTCTCCTAGGAGCTAAGAATGCTATCAAACAGGTCAGAACAACCTGACTCACCCTTAAAAACCGAAGCCACCGAAGGTAGTGGCACTATAAACACCGCATTTTTGCCCTAGGAGTCAATAATTTTCAATTTTTCCTAATTTTTCCCAATTTTTCCTAATTTAGCATAAAATAATAAAAATGTTCAAAAAATAAGAATAAATAGGAAAACACTTCAATTTTGAAAAATGATTTCAGAAATGACAATAATGAATAATAAACAATTTTTACAAATTTTTGAAATTTCAAAAAATACAAAAAAATAGAAAAATTGCATTGCATATATGCAATTTGCGAAATAAATAAAATCGCGAAAGTGGGCTAGCCCAGTTGGTCCGGACCATAGGCTAGGCGCGCGCGCAGGGGGGCTCGGTCAGACGTTCGAATCGCGGAGGAAGCAGTTTCCGCGTTTTGCAATTTTTCGACTTATCCAGGACATGTGGCAGCATCTGATTGGCTGGAAGAAACGCACACGCCGGGCGCGTGATCGTCTCCTACCTCGAGCCCGAGATCGCCGGCGAAGAAAAAATTCGTATTTCGGCCATTTTGATTCGATTTTTTTGCACAAATCCAATAGATCTTCAACAAAAATAAGATAAACATTATCTAATTAAAATCAAATCACAACAAATCGTTGGATGGGCATGAATCGGAGTTGGTTTTTCAACCGAAAATCCGATCGGCTTCAATCGGAGGAAATCCGAGCTTATCCAGCTCGATTTCAAGCGCCTATAAATAGAGGAGGAGATGAGGAAGCAAGATCAGAGATCAGAATTGCGAGAGAGAGAGAAAAGAGTGTAGATCGGAGGAAACCCAAAGTTGCGACCGCCGATCGAAGTTGAGCTACTGCAAGGAGACGTTCTGGGAGTAAACCGCCACCACCATCGGATTCAGCACCCTCAAGAAGCTAGGATTCGACACTTCACCCACCGCAAAAGACCGCCGGAACGCCGTGAACGAGCCAACCCCGCCGCCGTGTCCAACCGATCCGACCCGACCCGATTCGACCCGGCTGACCCGACCCGCGCACCGACCCGGATCCAGGTAAGTCGGATTTTCCAGATTTTTATTTAATTAATTTTGTTTATTTATTTATTCTGAATTAATTAATTAATTTATTATTTGTTGGTTATTTATTTATTTATTTATGTGTTATTTTTAATAAATAGGAAAATGTAGAAATTAGATTTTTCTAGAATTTAATAATGTAGAAAAATAATAAATAATAAATAATAATAATAATAATAATAAATATAGAAAAATAATAAAAAATTAGGAAAAATAAATCATAAAATTTTAGATGTCAAATAGGATAGATAATAAACAAAAATTCCCAAAAAATCACAAAAATCACAAAAATTCCCAAAAATCACGAAAATCAACAAAAATTCCCAAAAAACCACAAAAATTCTCAAAAATCACAAAAATAACAAAAAAATCATAAAAAAAATAAGTTTTAGCACTTAGAGAAATCATTTTCATCAAATAAATCAAAATTGATGTTTTCCCTACAAAATCATTTTTCAAAATGAGATCAAGCTTAGGCTTTGAGTTTTTAGGAAAAATCCCAAAAATGGTAAGAACATAAATCGAAAGAAATTTCAAAATTAAAATTCACCAATGCACTAAAGATTTTCAGAAAAGCGAACTACGGCTTGTTTGATCCTGAGTAGCAGGTACGTAGGCACCCATTCGGGTCAACCCATAAAATAAATGAAAAATCTTTTTTCTTGAAATAAATTCAAAGACATAACAAAAATTAACAGAAACACAATGAAACACATTTCTAAAGATGAACAATTTTAGGAGATTAGGTGGTAACCGTATAGGTTTTAATAGGTTAGCCTCCGGACTTAGAAACTCTGGTTTTCCCTTTTTCTCTTCTCACAAAAACGAGAAGAGGAAATAACGACGACTAGTAGTCCAAATTAAGACTAATCCGCTCCTTTAGTCTTAATTCACTTTTTCCCAACAACAGTTGGGTGGCGACTCCAAAAATCAAACGAAATTCCTAACTCAAGTCGAGGATCTAGATTAAATGAGCATAGGGTTTAATTTAGATCGGATTAGGAATGGGAATTCAAAAATTAGACTCGACAGGATGGCGACTCCGCTGGGGACCCATGCCAGTAGGCTAAGCCACCTGAATCTTCGAATTGTTCTCTTCAAGAAATGTGTTTCAATTATTACTCTGTTACTAACTTTTCAGGGATTAGTTAGATTTCGAATTTTCTTTACTATGGGGGTTTGCATGCATACATATGTTTGTGTGAGTAGATGCGGTTGAACCCGGACCGTCCTAGAAACCTAAGACGGGGAGCCATTGTGTAGGTTTCGAGCGAAGTGAGTTGATTCACCGTTCGGGACCGATTAAGCTACCCCACCCCATGCTTCGATATGGCCTGAGATCCATTTCTCCGAGAATGCGGGAGGCCATAGAGCTCGGGAACCAGTTAGAACCAACCTACTTGCATACATAACATCATAAGGGGTTGACAATTGGATGACAATGTAATGGTTTGTTATTTTGTCCTTGGAGTTTAGGACTATTTCCCTGTAACATTTTCATAGTTCTGTTTGTAATTAGGTTGTTTCTTATTATAATAGATGGCTAGCAGTGCAGTCAACCGTCTCCTCCGCAAAGAAATTCGGGTGTACAAACCTTTGGACCCAAAATTGGTACTGGACCATTGGTTTACCTTGTACAACCCAAAGGAACAAGGCCTTAGAAGAACGATTGGAGAAAGACTAAAGCACTGGAATCCATCATCAGTGGGAAGCTTGAGCCTCCACTACAGAAGACCAAAAGAGCTAGGAAATAGAGCATTATTTGTAATCTTTCATTTTTATTGAACTCCAGAATTATTAATAAAAGTGAAGTTTTAATAATACATTGTCAATCAGTTGTCAACCATTTTATCTTTTAGCATCCGCATGACACATGCATATCATTCTTGCATCCATCATACTAAAAAAGAAAAAATGCGCGCCAGGTATCAAAATAGCTTCCAAGCAACCGAACCCACCCAAAAGCCCAGTCTTTACGCGCTCAAGAGCAAAAATGGCCAACAGTAGTGACAACCGCCACAACACCAACGCTGAAGCTACCTCAGACTCTAGGATCATATCCCTAGAGCAAACGGTCCAACAGCTGGCTGCCCAGGTTCACCTCTTGACTGAAAGCATCGACCTCCTGCGCAACACCCAGCCGGCTCAAGAAGAGTATTCAGGGGCCAGGAAGGGAAAAGCAGTGGAGGGACAGCCTCCGGAATACGAAGAAATCAATTCCCACCTTAACCCAGCCTTCAAGTATGAGCCGAAGGTCAGCCAGGGGCCGACCTCTGATGATCTGAAAAAGGAAATGGACAAAAGGAGATGGAGAAGCGACTCTTCCAGCAGCTCAATGACAAGATGAAAACTATTGAAGGCCCTGATGGTTTTGAACAGGCCGGAATCACTAACCTGCCGGCATACAGGGAAGAGGCATACCCTGACAAGTTCAAGACCCCAGATTTTGAAAAGTATGATGGGACCGGCTGCCCCAAGATGCATACCAGGCTATGTGCCCGGAAAATGAGCAAGTATGCTCAATACGATCAACTCATGCTACAGACCTTCCAGGATAGCCTCACAGGCCCCGCATTGGTCTGGTATGCCCACCTCGACTTCAACATTGTCAACACCTGGGAAAAGCTAGCTCGGGCCTTTTATGATCAATACAAGTTTAACATCGAAGTTGCCCCATCTGTAATCGATCTGGGGAGTCTCCGAAAAAGACTTACTGAGCCGTTCAAGGAATATGCTCAGCGCTGGAGGGCCCAAGCCGCTAGGATAGCCACTCCGATGTCTGAAAAGGAATTGACATCCATATTTGTCAATACCTTGGACAAAACTTACTTTTCACATTTGGTAGGCCAGACCTCTTCCAGTTTTGCAGAAGTAGTGGCTGCAGGTTGCAGGATCGAGAATGCCATCACCACTGGCAGGCTCCAATCAATGGAACCTCCTAGGGTCACACCAACCCAAAAGCCCTTAGGAGGAAACAGAGTTAAGGAGCCCACAGTCAGTACAGTGCATTCTAGTAAGGCAGAAAAACCTGGGACTCGGGTAACTTTCCAAACCACTAATACCCCAGCCCAGCAACCTACGACGGGTCATACGCAGGCCGCCAGGCCCCCAAGGCAGTTCACTCCAATCCCCATACCGCTCAGTCAGGTCTTCGCCCGGTTGAGGGCAGACAACTTGATTAGTTTCGAACTCCCCAACGACCGATACAGGCCCAAGAACTTCGATTCCAACCTCAAGTGTGACTATCACATGGGTCAAGAGGGGCACTCCACAGATAGGTGCTGGAGGCTCTGGCACAAAATCCAAGACTTGATTGACGCAGGGATCATACAATTGGATTTTGTGAACACCCCAGCACCCAATGTCAACACCAACCCGTTGCCCAATCACAGGCCTACCATCAACATGATCACGTCAGAAGAGTCAGCTCCCAAAGAAGCCGTTAAACAGAATCCGGCTGAGCAACCCGCTTCGGGAGAAACTCTAAAGGCACACATTAAAGGAAGATGGTTATCCGGGGACCCCACGGTTGGCACTTTGGGAGAATCACACGGGAAGTTTCAGTACCTGGTAAACTATTCTTACACCCCGACTGAGCAAGGGCCGCCTAGTAGGTGGGGGCCGGAATTTGAGAAGCAAGACAATCTAGCAAAGGAAGAGGGAAAGACCATCAACACGATCAATTCTCAGAAGCCCCGGGTTATACGATGCTATGAGGGACAATCAATCGAGGTGCAAATCCCGAGGAAAAGGTATGTATTCAATGTTCCCGTACCAGTAGAGAATTACAAGGATGCACCATTCGACTATCGGGCCCTCGAACAAGAGCGACCTCTTATAGTGGGAGGTATCACCCGCTCTGGGAGATTATACGATCTGAAGTATAAGGGCCCGACCGAAGAACCCAATACGGAGAAAACAGAGGAAGAGGAAGAGGGTCTTGCTGCATTTACGAAGATGGTAAAGGCCAGCGAATACAAGATCATGGAACAATTGAATAAAGTTCCGGCGCAGATATCTCTCATGGGCCTTCTTACCACATCTGAGCCCCACAGGGAAGCACTCTTTAAAGTGCTAAAACAGATTCAAGTCCCGAAGGGTATTGCTACAGACAAGATGGGTCACGTGGCAAACTCTATCTTTACCATGGATCAAATATCTTTCTCTCCAGAAGAGCTAGGAGAAGAGGGAGACCAACATACCAAGCCACTATTCATAGTGGTCCGGTGCAATGACACCATCGTCTCCCAAGTACTTATCGACAATGGATCATCCCTCAACGTCTGCCCATTGGCAACACTCGACTTATTGGGGGTCGATCCAAGCAACATAAAACCTAGCTCCACAGTGGTCAGAGCCTTCGACGGGTCAAAGAGAGACATTGTGGGGGAAGTGAACCTACCAGTGGAAGTCGGTCCACAAGTATTCCACATCTCCTTCCAGGTCCTCGACATCCCAAGGTCTTTTAACCTGCTCCTGGGACGACCCTGGATACATGCTGCTGGTGCCATTCCCTCTAGTCTCCACCAAAAGGTCAAATTCATCACAAATGGGCAGATAGTTACAGTACTGGGCGAGCAGGATTACGCCATATACAAAGAGACTGCCATACCTTACATCAGGGATGAAGGTTCAGAAGACCTGGGGTTGCAGATTTTCAACGAAGTGAATATGATGACCAGCAAGGAGGGCCATCAATTTAAAGAGGGGCAGCACGGGACCTTCGGACTGGGGTATGTTCCTACGGCCGCGGAAGAAGCATAAGTAAGGAGTGTTAAAGGTAGAATAAAGGGGAAGCTGATTGACACCCAGATGTGCATCCCACCTCTCCAACAATCTTTCCGAAGGGCAAATACCATTCAAGAGCTTCGAATAAACAAAGAGGACAACAACAAAGCGGAATCAATCTCCCGCATGTCCAACCAACATCCAGCTCTGAACAACTGGTTTTGTTGTCCTATCAATAGCGCTAGGTTAGCTCAAGAGTAGAAAAAATCATTGAACAAATTTTATTGAGACTATTTATCGAATTCCATTACAGTTTGTTTCTTTTATTATTATATATGATTTCATTTTTTTATGTCACTCAGATCTCCCACCATCGAACATCAGGGATATTTCGCGCGAGTAGAATGTAAAAACGCTGATATCGTTCCCAACGCTGCTAGGTCAGTTGTTGAAGACGACATCTTAGACCACGAAATAATACAAGAAAATTGGCTAAAACATGAACAAAGCGGAATCTCGATCGACGAGCCTGTGGAGACAGTAAATCTAGGAAGCATGGAAAACCCTAAGAACCTCAAAATCGGGACCAATTTGAGTGCCGAGCAAAAATGTGAGATAACCGAGCTATTAATCGAATATGCAGATGTGTTTGCCTGGTCATATGGTGACATGCCAGGGCTAGACCAGTCGATAGTAGTTCACAGGCTTCCCACAAGGGAAGATGTCAAACCTAAAAAACAAAAACTAAGAAGATTTAGGCCCGACATCTTGCTAAAAATCAAAGAAGAAGTCAAGAAACTACTAGAAGTAGGTTTCATCGAAGTATCTGACTACCCAGAATGGGTGGCAAATGTAGTCCCCGTTATAAAAAAGAACGGAAAAGTGCGCGTATGCGTGGACTTTCGGGACTTAAACCAAGCCACGCCAAAGGATAACTTCCCCCTACCTCATATTGATGTTCTAGTGGATAACACCGCGGGAAACCATCTCTTCTCATTCATGGACGGTTTCTCATGATACAATCAAATAAAAATGGCCGAGGAAGACAAGACCAAAACAACCTTCATCACGACATGGGGAACCTTCTGTTACAAAGTCATGCCCTTTGGTCTGAAAAACGCCGCGGCAATGTATCAGAGAGCCATGGTCGCCATACTTCATGACATGATGCATCGTGAGGTTGAGGTATATGTCGACGACATGATAGCCAAATCCAAAGAAGGAGAAAGCCATGTAGATATCCTGAGGAAATTGTTCAAACGACTGAGGAAGTTCCAACTTAAGTTAAACCCGGAAAAATGTACTTTCGGGGTTACAACGAGGAAATTGTTAGGGTTCGTCATCAGCCAGGAGGGCATTAAGATTGACCCTGATAAGGTAAGGTCCATATTAGAGTTACCTTCCCCACGCTCCGTTAAAGAAGTAAGAAGCTTGTTGGGGAGACTAAATTATATAGCTCGGTTTATCTCACAACTCACCGACAAATGCCGACCGCTATTCCGTCTGTTGAAGAAGAACGCCGCAATAGAATGGGACGACGAATGTGAAGAAGCGTTCAGGACAATCAAAGACTATCTTATAAAACCCCTGGTCTTGATAGTCCCGAAACAAGGAAAACCCTTATTCTTATACCTCACCATACTCCCCGAATCCATGGGATGTGTGTTAGGGCAGAAAGATGAAGAGGGAAGAGAACGTCCCATATATTATTTGAGCAAGAAGTTCACAGATGGGGAACAAAGGTACTCGAGGTGGAAAAGATGTGTTGTGCGTTAATTTGGGTCATGCATCGACTAAGGCAATACACCCTTTACTATCATATTGAGCTGTTGACAAGACATGATCCCTTGAAATACTTGGCAGAGAAGCCAGCATTGATGGGTAGAATCTCTAAATGGCAGATGCTTCTATCCGAGTTTGACATCACGTATGTAAATCAAAACTCGATAAAGTGACAAGCCTTAGCTGATCAGTTGACCGAACACCCTGTCGAGACAGATACCCAAGAAATACAAGTCCAATTTCCGGACGATAACATATTAACAGTAGAAGATATGCCGGTAGAAAACTCTGGGAGAGAGCAGAATGGTGGGTGGAAACTGTTCTTCGACGGGGCTGCCAATGTATTCGGTTGTGGGGTTGGGGCAGTATTGATATCCCCAGACGGCACTCAATTCCCTGCAGCGACAAGACTTACATTTTCCTATACCAATAATATCGCGGAATATGAAGCATGTATTCTTGGCCTCAAGATGGCCTGCCAAATGGGAATCCGCGAATTAGAGGTGTACGGGGACTCGTCGCTCATCATACTACAAACAAGAGGGGAATATAAAACTAAAGACCCCAAACTGGTACCGTACCATCAACACTTGACAGAGCTGATTGAGGAGTTTAAGGCAATCACCTTTACGTACATCCCAAGAATTCAGAATCAGTTCGCAAATTCCCTAGCCACACTAGCATCCGTGATTCAAATAACAAGAGGAGCCGAAGTTCAACTGATGAAAATAGACATCGAAAGTCGGCCCGCTTATTGTTTGACAATTGAAAAGATATAAGATGATAAGCACTGGTATCACGACATCAAGACCTTCCTCCAAGAAGGTAAATGGCTAGCAAGAATGACCAAAGGACACTCAGAAGGTTAGCAAGCCATTTCCTATTAATGTGGGTCTATACTCTACAAGAGATCATATGATACCACCCTGTTGAGATGTGCGGACAAAGATGAAGCATGCGAACTGGTGAAAGAAGTACATGAAGGAGTATGTGGACCTCATATGAATGGCTACATGTTGGCCCGAAAAATCATGAGGTTAGGGTATTACTGGTTAACCATGGAGTCGGATTGCATAAAGTATGTTAAGCACTGCCATCTGTGCCAAGTATACGCAAACCGGATCAATGCTCCACCCAACGAGCTACATTTGTTATCGGCGCCGTGGCCTTTCTCCATGTGGGGAATCGACATAATCGCCCCAATCACTCCAACGGCATCCAATGGCCACAGATTTATACTGGTAGCGATTGATTACTTCACCAAATGGATAGAAGCGTCATCATATACCAATGTCACAAAATGGGTGATAGTCCGCTTCTTAAAAAGGGACATAATAGCCCGATATGGAATTCCTGAGTCGATCATCACCGAAAATGGTACCAATCTCAACAATAAATCGATGACAGGTTTATGTCAACAATTCCACATAAACCACAGAAATTCAACCCCCTACCGACCTCAAATGAATGGGGCAATAGAAGCAGCTAACAAAAATATCAAGAAGATCATCGAGAAAATGACAACAACTTACAAAGATTGGCACGAAATGTTACCATTTGCTCTCATGGCTTATAGGACTTAAATAAGAACATCTACGGGAGCTACCCCTTACTCATTGGTATATGGTACAGAAGCAGTGCTACCAGTGGAAGTCGAGATACCATCATTCAGAATCTTGTCAGAAACTCAATTAACAGAATCGGATTGGGTAAAGAAAAGGCTTGATCAGCTGAATCTGATTGATGAAAGAAGACTTACCGCGCTATGTCATGGTCAGTGTTACCAACAGAGGATAGCCCAAGCATTCAACAAGAAGATGAGACCTCGGTACTTCAAAGAGGGCGATCTAGTACTAAGAAAAGTTCTCCCGAACGCCCAGGACTCCAGAGGAAAATTCACTCCAAATTATGAAGGCCCGTATGTGGTGAAAAAGGTTCTGTCAGGTGGTGCTCTAATATTAACTCAGATGGATGGTCCAGAATTGAGAAACCCCGTCAACACAGATGCTGTAAAGATGTACTATCCTTAGGCAAGGGAATTGAAATTTTGCCAATGTTTATGAAAGCCAATATTCGATACAAAGTTCGTTGAGTCGAGTTTTTACTTTTCTACAAGCAAAGCTAATATCCCTGAATGGTCAACAATCCCAATCAATTCTCATCACAATAAATACACCTAAACACATTACCCACCACTTTGTCAATGAAAGATAAACACTAAAATGATAATGAATCTTAATGTAATTTGTGTTATAATTTTGTCTACTCCTAAGCATTAAAACTGAGCGCATTATTAGGATAACATTACCGTCGAAAGAGCTTTGTATTCAATCCAGTGTCAAGATAAGAAGAAAAGAAGCAGGAGCAAACCAACACGAAGGTTCAGTTGTTTGGTTGCTATCCGAGATAAACTGGTAAGCATATTAAAAATAGGTAACTATCATCACATCATGAAAGGCATCACATCATTTAGCCTAGTAAGAAGCATGTTCAAGAGTACCAGATGAGTCAGCTCATAATGAAGCACGTGTCTAGACATTTCCTTTAATAGGGTTAGTCAGCCCAATATGGGCACTTTCCCGAAAAAAAAAACCTGTTCTCGAGGTCAGCTCATAAGGGCACCTTTTGAGACAGTTCTATCTAAGGTTAGTCAGCCCAAGATGGGCACTTTCCTAAGAATTTTATCAAAGGTTAGTTAGCCCAATATGGGCACTTTCCTAAAAATCCGTTCTCAGGGTCAGCTCATAGGGGCACCTTTTGAGACAGTTCTATTTTAGGTTAGTCAGCTCTTGGGGCACTTTCCTAAAAATCAATCCAAGGGTTAGTCAGCCCAATATGGGCACTTTCCCGAAAAAATCTGTTCTCAAGGTCAGCTCATAAGGGCACCTTTTGAGAGACAGTCCTATCTAAGGTTAGTCAACCCAAGATGGGCACTTTCCTAAGAATTTATCAAAGGTCAGTCAGCCCAATATGGGCACTTTCCTAAAAATCCGTTCTCAGGGTCAACTCATAAGGGCACCTTTTGAGACAGTTCTATTTTAGGTTAGTCAGCTCTTGGGGCACTTTCCTAAAAATCAATCCAAGGGTTAGTCAGCCCAATATGCGCACTTTCCCGAAAAAACCTATTCTCAGGGTCAGTTCATAAGGGCACCTTTTGAGACAGTTCTATCTAAGGTTAGTCAGCCCAAGATGGGCACTTTCCTAAGAATTTTATCAAAGGTTAGTCAGCCCAATATGAGCACTTTCCTAAAAATCCATTCTCAGGGTCAATTCATAAGGGCACCTTTTGAGACACTACCACAGGTTAGTCAGCCCAAGATGGGCACTTTCCTAAAATCTATTTTAAGGTTAGTCAGCCCAATATGGGCACTTTCCTAGATTCTCCCGATTAGTCAGCTTTTGGGGCACTTTTCGGAAACATCCTTCCCAAACAGTTGCTAGTCTAACAAGACGCTTCTGTCGACAGGTAGCCAGCTCATAAGGGCGCTTCCTAAGTAAATTTTCTTTCCAAGGTTGCAAGTCTGATAAGACGCTTCCTATCACCATTTCTCATACATTCTTACTCGAGGCTTAAGATGTGTCCTATCGCCAATTAGTTAGCCCATAAAGCACTTTTTGGAGAGGGAACATTACCTTGAATTGTTAGGAACATCTTCAACCGTAGGATTATCAGCTCTTGGGGCATTTTCCTACTAAAACCTAATTCAAGAGGTCAAAAATGGCGTCTTTTGTTTGTCTTTGTAGTTAAGTTTTTCAAACTTTACCACAAAGAGGGACAGCTGTAAACACCCCATTTTTGCCCTAGGAGTCAATAATTTTCAATAATAATCAATTTTCAATTTTTCCTAATTTTTCCCAATTTTTCCTAATTTAGCATAAAATAATAAAAATGTTCAAAAAATAAGAATAAATAGGAAAACACTTCAATTTTGAAAAATGATTTCAGAAGTAACAATAATGAATAATAAACAATTTTTACAAATTTTTGAAATTTCAAAAAATACAAAAAAATAGAAAAATTGCATTGCATATATGTAATTTGCGAAATAAATAAAATCGCGAAAGTGGGCTAGCCCAGCTGGTCCGGACCATGGCTAGGCGCGCGGGCGGGGGGGGGGGGGGGGGGGGGGGGGGCTCGGTCAGACGTTCGAATCGCAGAGGAAGCAGTTTCCGCGTTTTGCAATTTTTCGACTTATCCAGGACACGTGGCAGCATCTGATTGGCTGGAAGAAACGCACACGCCGGGCGCGTGATCGTCTCCTACCTCGAGCCCGAGATCGCCGGCGAAGAAAAAATTCGTATTTCGGCCGTTTTGATTCGATTTTTTTGCACAAATCCAACAGATCTTCAACAAAACTAAAATAAACATTATCTAATTAAAATCAAATCACAACAAATCGTTAGATGGGCACGAATCGGAGTTGGTTTTTCAACCAAAAATCCGATCAGCTTCAATCGGAGGAAATCCAGCTTATCCAGCTCGATTTCAAGCGCCTATAAATAGAGGAGGAGATGAGGAAGCAAGATCAGAGATCAGAATTGCGAGAGAGAGAGAAAAGAGTGTAGATCGGAGGAAACCCAAAGTTGCGACCGCCGATCGAAGTTGAGTCACCGCAAGGAGACGTTCTGGGAGTAAACCGCCACCACCATCGGATTCAGCATCCTCAAGAAGCTAGGATTCGATACTTCACCCGCCGCAAAAGACCGTCGGAACGCCGTGAACGAGCCAACCCCACCGCCGTGTCCGACCGATCCGACCCGACCCGATTCGACTCGATTCGACCCGGCTGACCCGACCCGCGCACCGACCCGGATCCAGGTAAGTCGGATTTTCCGGATTTTTATTTAATTAATTTTATTTATTTATTTATTCTGAATTAATTAATTAATTAATTATTTGTTAGTTATTTATTTATTTATTTATGTGTTATTTTTAATAAATAGGAAAATGTAGAAATTAGATTTTTCTAGAATTTAATAATGTAGAAAAATAATAAAAAATAAAAAATAATAATAATAATAATAATAATAATAATAAAATATAGAAAAATAATAAAAAAATTAGGAAAAATAAATCATAAAATTTTAGATGTCAAATAGGATAGATAATAAACAAAAATTCCCAAAAAACCACAAAAATTCTCAGAAATCACAAAAATAACAAAAAAATCATAAAAGGTCATAAAAAATAAGTTTTAGCACTTAGAGAAATCATTTTCATCAAATAAATCAAAATTGATGTTTTCCCTACAAAATCATTTTTCAAAATGAGATCAAGCTTAGGCTTAGAGTTTTTAGGAAAAATCCCAAAAATGGTAAGAACATAAATCAAAAGAAATTTCAAAATTAAAATTCACCAACACACTAAAGATTTTCAGAAAAGCGAACTACGGCTTGTTTGATCCTGAGTAGCAGGTACGTAGGCACCCATTCGGATCAACCCATAAAATAAATGAAAAATCTTTTTTCTTGAAATAAATTCAAAGACATAACAAAAATTAACAGAAACACAATGAAACACATTTCTAAAGATGAACAATTTTAGGAGATTAGGTGGTAACCGTATAGGTTTTAATAGGTTAGCCTCTAGACTTAGAAACTCTGGTTTTCCCTTTTTCTCTTCTCACAAAAACGAGAAGAGGAAATAACGACGACTAGTAGTCCAAATTAAGACTAATCCGCTCCTTTAGTCTTAATTCACTTTTTCCCAACAACAATTAGGTGGCAACTCCAAAAATCAAACGAAATTCCTAACTCAAGTCGAGGATCTAGATTAAATGAGCATAGGGTTTAGTTTAGATCGGATTAGGAATGGGAATTCAAAAATTAGACTCGACAGGCACCTTGGAGGAAGTGGACTTGGGTGTCCTTAGAAAGTTATTACTCCCCAAATGCTCCTCCTAACCCTGAGGATTGTTGTGAGGCCCCTTTTGTCGCCACTTGGCTACGACATTGTCCTCTCCACCTAAAGCAACAAGTCTTGCCTTGGTGTCACTTGAGATGGCAATAACTTTCACTGCTCGGGTGCGCTTTGGTCCAAGTGCTTCACTCTATTCGGAAGCTCATTTGATCACCCAGAATCTATAGTCGGTACTTTCCCCTTTCATGCAGCACTAGGGGCCAGCTTTGGGATGTGTAAGAGCTTTGGACCCTTAATAACGACTCCTCCAATAGCAAATTTCTTTTATGGAGGAGATCCCGATCTAGCTTTCTTCTCTCGTTGTGCCTCTTTCTTGCCTCGACTGGCTTGACAAGTTGCAAGGTCGGAGGGACACATTAGTTTGAGTGGGGCCATATTTTCAAAATAAATAAGAATGTTAGTTTAACTAAATGAAAGCCTCACCAGAGAAAACTTTACAAGGGGGACCAAGCAACTGAGTTGCAGCCAACGAGTTTTCCCTCAAGTTAACCTTATCCTAGAGACTAACCCTTACCTCGACCATGAACATCTTCGGACTTCATCTGACTCTATAAGGCATCCACTCGGTTATCAGCCTCATCATCTAACCCTTCGAGTGTCCCTGTCCCAATTCCTTAAAACGCCCTCATTAAGCTCGGGGTATCGAATGGTTTCCCATTCTCCTCGAAGGCCTATCGAGGGATCTTAGGGTGGCATTTGTCGAATGGCTCCAGTTTGATAAGCTTGGTTCATATCAGGTTCACCCAACAAATCTAGAAGTTTGGTACCTCAAACATTTCAGTCACTATGAATTTCTCCTTCTAGTTGTGCACAGAAGAGACCAACCTATCCATTAGCTTCGCACCAAGGCAAATCGATAGATAAAACTAGCCTTAAGATAACTCTGACTGCTTCATTACATAAAAGAACTGAAATAATTGAGGAGTCAATCTCACCCTGTACAATTTGCACAGGCATTCGAAACCTACCAACAACATACACGCATTTGAAACAAGTTAGCATGAGTTGACATGGTGATAATTAAAGGACTTCTTTTAGAAGGTGTTGAAGGGTAGCTGTAACCTAAATTCCAAGAACCCTTGATACGTGCAAAATTAATTTTCTACCATCAAAGAAACAAGTTCATGCTTGTAAGTTGGTTAATCAACTTAGCCCTTCAGGAGAGGTACGCAATACAATCCCATTGCACCTGCATCAGCTTTATAAGCTATAGAGTTGACCTCATGAGGCCTCAAACTAGATGTGGAGTGTTCATCTTGAATGGGGTTAATAGGTCTTTGATCTTCCTCATCGTTAGCATAGATATCTAAGGCCAATTCTCCACAAACCTCCTCACTCTCTTCTTTAAATGATCTAAGGACTCCACTGTCTACCTCTTCAGCATACAATATTGGCACCAGGGGTTGACTTGAAGGCCTTACCTTATCCATTACTGTACTCGAAGGAGAGACTATCCCTTGAACAAAATCCGAAAAAGTGTTTGAAGAAGAATAGTTTGACATACCTAAGGAATTGATCTAAGAAGGAAAATAGGAAAGGTAGAGGATTAATTGAGATAAGCAAGTGCAAAGCAGACGTTGGACATAATTAAAGAAGATTTTAAGAGCAAAGGTTGCAAAAGTGTGGAAAATAATGTTTTGGCACCTTATATAGGCAATTACGGAAGACATGCGTATTTTTCGAGAGTGCTTACGATTGCGCCACATGCTACACCTCTGTAATAAAGGGTTGAGATCGTTTGGCTTGTGTAGCTACTTTGAACCCCATTTTCCCACGTATCTCCATGCATTAAATGCACAAATTTGCACGCAAACATAGGATTGGAAATTGTCAATTGAAAAGATAGAAGTGTACCTGCCAAGCTTCCTTTCCATCATTGTCTGTGGAGCTTATCCTTAGAGCTCAACACTTATTAACCATAGCTTGCCGATATGCATGTAGCTCGAATAAGCAAACCTAGGGTCAGGTCGCTTAAATAACTCAACGAGGCATTTCCAACCCAGATGGATCATTCTTTGGCTTTACTTAGCCTAGATAAGGTAATCCAATGTGAAAGGTAGCTTGGTATAAGGCTTTAGCATGGGTGCTCTAAACACTAAGATTGACCTAAACCTCTCCTAGGTTGAATTAACGCCTCTTAGCCAGAGAATAGCTTGGCTAATACATTCAAACATCATTTTAGGAAGAAAAATAATGTGGCCACTACTCTCTGGATACCCTATTTGGCAATTGTTTTTTAAAAACTGCATTATTTTAGTGAATTTCTCTTAGACCGTGCATTAGACCATTTACAATGCACTGTCATTATCTTAAGGACTCTTTTTTTTATGAATTTTTTCACTTTAAGTTGTTAAGATTTGTTTAGTATTATTTATGGAATTTATAATACAAATTTTCAACACCAATTAGTACTAAAAACAATAAAAACAATATATATGTATAGCAATTTTTTACGATTCTTCATAAAAAATCCCATTTGTCATGAAGTCCTCTCCTCAATGCAAAGCACCCCCAAAAGTGAGGTGCTTGCCCTTGAAATTTATATCAAGGACCTTGCATTGGGATGATTTTATTAAGGCATATCCAACTCTAAATATTTTATTAAGGTTTCTAAATACTACATCAGTACTTTAAGAATTTTTCCTCATTAAGTACCTCTTCATTTCATTTGTAAGTCCTTAAAAAGAGTTTATAGGTACCTCTAGCTTATCAATTCACGAATCGGGTTAAACTAGAATACTGATCTGATTCATCTTGTCGATTCATGAATCGTGAACTGACCCGATTCAACTTAGCCAAAGACTAGTTGGTTTAAGCAAGTCCATGGT